>JADDOH010001483.1:0-55440 GCA_016648135.1 Agrypnia vestita
TTTAATTTAAATTCCTGAAAAAGTGTTTTTTGTTGTTGCTTTCGAATTTACCTTTGTTCTTAAAATATTATGAATTTCTACTGAATTTCTCCCACCGTAACACGGAGACCCACCCTATATTTAGCTATTTTTAAATTCGGTTTTTTAGCCGCTCGGGTTTTAAAATATTTTGGGAATTTTTAAATAGTTTTTCGAACTTGGTATGGCCCTGTGCGTACCATTTCGTGGTCCTTCGTGAAGCCGGATTTCCGTTGTTTCGGTTTTTAAATTTTTAAATTCAGTAATTTTGTGCTTCGTCGGAATCCGAATTTTTATATTTTTTTTGTGAAAAAATAATAATAATAATATTTTAAAGAAAAATGTCGCGCTCGTTAAGATCAAATTCGAATCGCGAATTAGCTGCCGACGAAGACAATGCCTCCCGTCGCGAAGTGTCATCGGGAGATGAATCGGACCGGCAGTCGGGAGCTGAGGATCAGGCGGCGTCACCTACTGACGCGGCTAGCTCGAGTGCAGATATAAGGAGGCTGCGCAGGGAGCTACGCAACAAGGACCGGCATTACAGGAGGCAGCTTGATGAGATGCAGAAGCGCCAAGAAGAGATGTTTACGAGGGCTTTGACACTTGCAGCGGCGGGAAGGGACCCCGCGGCGGGGGGCGCGGGAGCGCCCGCCGCCGGCTCCGCGGCAACCGACGTAGCGGCGCCTATTACCGCTGCGAGTGTCTCGGCGGACGACATCGCCATAGAAGACCCGGCGCGCATGAATGCACCTACAACTTGTCATCAAGAGGCTCCTGCCGGGACCGATAATCCGAGCTTGAGCGACTGGATGCGGTCGCAACAAGCGCAATTTGAACGGCTGACGTCCGCTGTTACAGAAGCGATCCGGTCAACGCGTTCACCTGAGAGCCCGCGATATTCGCTCAGCCAGGATGAGCCACGAGTGTCGGCTATGATAGCGCGGCAGTCTAACGCAAAGGACCTGGCAAAAACCCCAATGGAATGGCGTTCATTCAAAACGCAATTCAGGCAATCCACGGAATTGTGTGGGTTGACAACCGCTGAGAATGCGATGCGGTTGAGAATCGCGCTCAAGGGGGCAGCTCGGGAAGCAGTGCGCCCTTTGATCGGCGACCCTCATTGTGTTGAGGGGATTATGCGCACTCTGGAGGATTTATTTGGCCAGCCAGATGCGATAATCGCAAGCGTCCTGGAAAAAGTGAGGAACACAGCACGCCTCACTGAGAGTACGGATACAGGCGTTTTTACGAAATTCGCGGTAGCGGTGAGGAATGCCGTCGCCACAGTAAAAGGTATGGACGAGCGATATTTGGCGTCACCTCAATTGCTACGCGAGCTCGTCGGAAGGCTCCCGCTTTCGGCGAGAATGGCATGGTTCGCGGCGAGATCCGGAACCGTGAATACAAACATCGAGGACTTCTCGAGATGGCTGTCGAGTATGACAGATTCAGCGCCACATTGCGGCGGACAGACCGCGCAAGTGATTGAAGACAAGGGGCGCAAAAATGCGCAAATCCACGCGATTCATCGAGCGCCGGAAAATACGCAAAATTGCGGTATTTGCGACTCAAGAGATCACGGCGCCGCGGCATGCAACGATTTTACGCGCTGTTCGGTATCTGACCGAGCGGCTATCGTCAAGGACAGAAGAGTGTGTTTTATGTGCCTCGAACCGTGGACGCCGAAACATAAACATGGATGCCGGGGCCGTGATAAAATGTGCGGCGTGGACAATTGCGAGATGCGGCATCACCGGATGCTGCACGGTGCGCCACCTTCCGCGAAACGCGAGTAAAAATGTATCGCTCGCGGGTCAGGTGACGGGCGCGCCGCGGCGCCCGGCCGACCTGGCCTGATAGACTGTGCTCATACCGCGAGCCGCGACGCTGAAAATGTGATTTATTAAATGTGCAGAAAGTCGACGTGTGTGGCCCGCGGGGGCATAGAAAGACATTCGCCTTATGCGATAAAGGTTCGACCGTGTCGCCGATAGACTCCGAAGTCGCCAGTGCGGTTGGTAAATCGGGACCGGTGCGAGATCTGCGCCTGTACGGCGCCCGCGGTATGTGCGCCTCCGAACCGCGGTTGCGTCTAGGGCAGAAAACTTTAAAAGGCAGCGGACTTACCCAACATCCGTTGAGTGTGAACACTTTGCGTAATTTGGATTTACGGCCCCGACGGTTTAGCCGAGAAACCGGGGAAATCAAGCGCAATGTGATTATAACAAAAGTGTTATAAAATTATTATGGGGCATAGATTATGCCATTTGTGAAGTATCGCGAGTTGGAGAGATAGCAGGTGCAGATAACGGCGTTTAATCGAGCACAGCACAAGGATGGATGAAAACCGGGGGCGTGACAGGCCGCCCGACCATCGCCGCAACCGTGTCTTCCAGTATAGCTGAGCGGCCCAGTGAGAGGCCCGCGAGATGCACTCGTAGGACACACATATTGAAATTGACTGGCCGGAAGTGACCCCCGCGTGCGGGTCAGTGCAGTGGGTACCCGAGCGACCATACATGATGGAAGCCACCACTGTATAGCTTGCCGGCAGCCAATGGGCGACAGGTCTTCTGTGGAAAAGGAAGACATGCCCTTACAGCCGAATTTCGGTTTTTTAATATTTTTTTGTGATAAAAAATATATATGGCCAAGGATCGGTTCAGCTCGGATACCGACATTGGAATTTTTTCGCATTTTGCGGATTTGTAGAGGCGCATCTAGATGAGATCGCCCGTATTGCGGAGGGTAGTTACACCCATGTCTACCGCGGCCAAGAGTCGGTTCATTTGGGAAACCGGCATTGGATTCTTCGCACTTCATGGATTTTTTTTGCCCCGAAATACTGGAAAAAATTCGGGGTATTTTCGATGAAGAAAATAAATTGAGATTGGATTTCTAAGGATCGAGAGGCCTTAGATATCATCGCGCTACATATGCGCGCCTTGGGACCGGCCATAACGATGAGACCGGACAAGACCACAAGATGTGTGGTGAGAACCATCTGGAGCCCGCGTGGGATAAATTTATTTTAATTTGTGCAATTTGCCAGTCGTGCGGAACCGCCATAAATTTATCAATCTGCCCGAGCGAGAGGCGGATAGAGGGCCGACAAAATGTCAACTACTGGGCGCTAAAAGGCGCATATTCGAGCCGGTGAGATTCATGGCTGATGTGATGATCCGGTCGAAATATTATTTGCGAGCAGTTTGGCAGTCAAGGTCAGTTTTGTAACCAGCGGACGAGGCCAAAACACGCCGAGAAGCGGCATTTTGTAAATTGTAAATTTTGTAAATTGTGTGAAAATAAATGCATGATGGCTCGAGAGAGCATACTAAGCCGCCGACGCAAAGTGTTACTACACATTTTCCGCGGTGTTCGGGACCGTCACAACAACGATGATGTATTGGTGATGTGTGCTGACGCGGCTGAACCCGGCCGATACTGGTACGCGGGATGTCGAGCCGCCGGACCTGACACCCACCGAGCGCTGGTTTACCAGGCCGCCATTTTTACGGGACAATGAAGGAGTATGGCCGCGAGAAAAGCGGCCGCCGCAACCCTGATCCGGAGCAATTGCAACTACGACCGGCGTTTATTACGCAATACAACGACGGAGCATTTACGGATTTCAGGCGTTTTTGACATTTTGAAACTATTGCGCGCGACCGCTTCGCTGCGGCGCTTTATTGAAAATTGCCGGCGCGGCAGAGACCGCGCGCGCCGAGCAGATTTGACCGCGGATGAGCGGTGCGCTGCCGAAAGATCGTGGGTATTGCAAGCACAAGTGGAGTCTTTTGGACCGGAGTTCAGCATACTTCGGCGGGGGGCCCCCCTCCCGCGCACGAGCCGTTTGTACGTGGTGACCCCGCGACTGGACGAGGACGGAATAATCACAATGGATTCCCGATTGTCAGCTACAACAGTCGCCGATATACCGCCAGGCTTGAAAAAACCGATCGTGTTGGATGGCGGACACCCCTACAAGTGACCATAGGCCGGCGCAGAGAAAAAAGGTATGGCGCGTTATTCACATGTATGACAACGCGGGCCGTTCACCTAGAACTGGTAGATTCTCTGACGGCCGACTCGGCCATAATGGCCCTACGACGACTCGCCGCCCGCCGCGGACACCCGCGGTATTTGTATTCCGACAACGGAACAAATTTCAGGAGCGCGCCCCGCGCCCGGAGACTTTGATGACGGCGTTCGCCGAGGCCGAGAACGTGGTGAACAGCCGCCCGCTGACTCACGTTTCGGTAGATCCACGGGACGACTCCCCGCTCACGCCGAACCACCTACTACTGGGCGCGGCCGGGCGACATTCTCATCTCGCCACATATGGACCTCTGGATGAGCAGGTCTGCCTCAAGAAGCAGTGGCAGTTCGCCCAGCAGCTTGCAGACATGTTTTGGCGCCGGTGGATCCGGGAATACCTCCCGACTCTCGCCCAACGACGGAAGTGGCAGGAGCCGGCCCCTCCGCTTCGGGAGGGGGCCGCCGCCATCATTGCTGACCCCGCCCTTCCTCGGAACAGCTGGCCGCGAGGAGTCATCGTGGAGGCGGTTCCCGCCGCCGACGGCCAGGTCCGCACGGTGCGACTTCGGACCGCCTCCGGGGACTACGTGCGACCCGCTACCAGAGTCATCACCCTGCCGACGCAGCAGGCGTCGGAGACCACACACGCGTAGATGTCATCACCCGGCCTTCGAGGATCGTGTGCTACCTTCGAGTGCGGCAAAGCCACACGGGGGTGGTGTTTCGCACACGATCAATCCAGCGGCATAAAATTGAATTTTTTAAATTTAATAAAAATAACAATATATGGCCGTGTGTGTGTATGTGTAATTGTTACCATAAGGTTTATTTTTTGAACATTTATGCATTTAGTTTATAATATTTCTTATACTCGCGTCGAGGCCTCGACAACTTGAATAGTTTTAAGAATTTTTTGTAATTTTATTCTATATGTAATTTGTAATTTTTTATTGTAAATAAAATGAGTGGAATTAGCGGTCTTATTACTGACGAATCCTGACTGGAGATATAAGGTTTTGTGCATTATTAGGACATCCGCGAGATTCGGAAATAAACGTATCTCACTGTGGAGGATGACGGCCGATCTCGCGGATTAAATTAAATAGCAAAAATATGTTTTTTGCCAGTTTTCAGATAACTGCGCAGCAGATTTGAAAGGCCGTTAAAATGGTCAGGCAGGCCGACGTTTGAACGCGACAAGCCGGCGCCTGGCGGGGGTCAGGCAGGCCGACGTTTGAACGCGACAAGCCGGCGCCTGGCGGGGGCCGCTGGTTTATGGACCAGACGTACGCGGCGCGTGGAAAGTTTGCAACGCCGTAAAATCAGAAAGTTCACGAGATGAACTCAGAAAAAGTGCACAAAACCTGGCATGTCATTTCCTGTCAGAATTCGTTATAAAATAAAGAATCGGATTAGTTTGGAAGGAGATACATCGAGAGATAGGAATCGGCCTTTTTTGAGGCGATTTATGAACGCCGACACATCCGGACACATTGGTACTAATTAAATTCACATGCGGATGTGCCAGGCGTTCAATTTGACGTAACATTTACATATGTACACCTCCCCGTTCGGGAGATAATTTGGCTAGGCGGGCAAAATAGTCCGTTTAGAGGATGGGCCGGCGCGGATCATACCGCTCGGGAATGCTGCGCTGACCACCATCCGCCACTGGGTATTCTCGAGATGTCTCTCCCCTCCCTTACTAATCCCATTTTGACCGTTGATTTCCCGCTGTGTCTAGATTTTAAGTATAAATAAAGGAAGATTCCACAGACTCAGCGTCCTCAGTTCGCCGATATTACTTTTACCTTGTTACGCTGCCGGTCCGCGGAATCGTTTTTTGCAAAATAAAGTGTCTTTTATTTTTAATTTAAATTCCCGAAAAAGTGTTTTTTGTTGTTGCTTTCTAATTTACCTTTGTGCTTAAAATATTATAAATTTCTACTGAATTTCTCCCACCGTAACACGAAGACCCACCCTATATTTAGCTATTTTTAAATTCGGTTTTTTAGCCGCTCGGGTTTTAAAATATTTTGGGAATTTTTAAATAGTTTTTCGAACTTGGTATGGCCCTGTGCGTACCAGTAACGATCTGTATTATAACCAGAACTTGAAGTATTATACCTATCTGTAGGTACTCGTAAATTATTTACAATTATTTTTTTAGCTGTTCTATGCTTATTTATTATTTTAGGATTTATTTTCGAATTATTGGAAATTTTTTTCAAATTGTATTAACATCCTATACAGATGTATTTATAATTTTTTATTGAGTATTTTTTTATTTTCTCTTTCTCTATATGTTATTTTATTTCGTTATCCGTATATAACAAACAAGAGAAGTCTTAAGAAAAACTCCCTTTCATTAACGTCTGGATTACAATGATGCTTCTTTTAAGTTAGCCGATGGATTTTTTGATGGCGGGCAGGTTTCCATGCAAGGCAGCTTTGACTGACGTTTCCGATTATCGACCCGGTGTTCCCAACGTGTTTCCGACATGTATAATTTTGTATGTAATTTGTGTACTTTTATGGTGGATCAGACCTTGCACGCTCAACTTGGTTAAGCAAATGGGAGAGATTTAAAATTTTCAGTCACTTGCTTTGTCAGATTCCCAAATAAGTTTTTTCACAAATCGAATTTGATTGATTGAATTATTGTTTACAGGTAATTTTGGAAAATGCATCACCAGAAGAGAAAGAAAACCTCAAATCTGGGTATGACATGTTGACAAACCCAGAGAAAATGGGAGAAGTTTTTAAATTTATGGCACTGTTTCCTACCATTTCCAAAGAACATTACGATAGAAACCCTGTTCTAGGTTTTCCTAAAACTTAGCGATAAACATGTAAAAGCACATGTAGCAAGCTATATGTTAGCCCCCGTAGTCCAGTGGGTTGGCTTCTCACACTGGGATTCCGGATTTGATTCCTGGTGTGGCCACAGTATGCAACTATGTAAATAAGCCCCGAGGCATATCAACAGTCCCTACATACACTGTCAAAACTGCAAAAATTAGGTTTTCGTTTTACTATCTTAAACCATGAGATTTACTCTATATGAAAATGTTTAATTTTCTTTTCATATTTGATTTTTTTTAAATGAAAATACAAATTTATTTTAACATTTTCCAAAATTATAGAATAAATTGAATGGTTTAAGATAGTAAAATGGAAAAAAAATTGCAGATTCGGCAGAATATGTAGGAACCGTAGATATAGCAGCATTGAAATATAAACAATTATATATTTATATAAGAAATAATATATTTAATTATGCAACATTTCTCTAACATAACACGTACACTGCTTCGTGATTACGTTAGAAAGACAGATCATCCGATTGTGAATGCCATGTATTGATTATAAAAACAAAGGCAATAAACAGTCGATTATCAAACCAACAATATTTTTCACAATTTCTCTTCTGCTTTTCCCTATTGAGTCCCTTGCCTTCAAGGCAATACTGGTGAATGCCACCGAATCCTCATTCAGCGGCATTCACCAGTGGCGTGCAGCACTTACAAGCAAAAAAGTTGTGTACTAAAAATTCTGGGAAACAAATATTAATTAAATAATCTTTATCTTATGAAAAAGGCCATTTAAAATTTTAACCGTAATCATAGAGTAGAGTTTTATAACTGCTTCTGTATACAACTTTGTATCGATGCTTCTATTTTACATATATAAAATTTGTTTCATAAATCTGTAAGATGATCTCACTGAACTGAATATTTTCCTACTGAAGCCCTATTATGTATATATTTTTTTTAATAAATATGCAAACACGGATAAGTGCCGCGTCAATATTCCAACTATTTTCAAACTACGCTAAATGCTTGTGTTATGAAAATAGAAGAGACTTGCTAGTGTCTGGAATGGGGTTCAAACCACCAGATCACTAGGCGAGCGTCGTGACCACTGCACGAACAAGATACTCATTTGCGCAACCGATAGCGTGTTTCTTTGAAAGGTCTAATTTTAGGTGAGAACTACTTTCACATCATTTATGGAAACCTTACATTCTATAAGTTTTCTTAAACTTTCGTTCTACCTACTACATGTTTTCCAACGCATATGTTATCATTTAATATTTATAAAATAAGTATTATGTATCTATATCTTTTTGGAATATGCTTCAACACACAAGCCAGTTGAATCCTTAAGTGAAAACTGGTAAAAACAGAAAGCGTAAGAGCACATACAGGGTGTCTCATACTTAGTAGCAAAAACCTCATGGCAGCCTCCTTCATTCTATTTTGAATAAAAATATTCTGTACACTTTAGGCGAAATTAGTGACGGCATTTCAAATGATGGCACACTGACCGTTTTTTGAGATTTGTGTCTGATTGGCACCTAATCTTTCGCAATCCAACGGGCAACCATGCTCACCAGACAACAGTTGTGTCTTAGTCACCAGTCATCGGTACAATTAGATACAAATCTTAAATAACTACCGAAAATAACAGTTTGACTATCACCAGGTGAAATGGCAAAAGTTATGGAGATAAGCGGCATCAAACTTTTGCACTTTTTTCAATATTTATTTTCAATTTCAAAGTGCAAAAATTTGCACTTTCTGTTTTCAATATTTCTCAGTTATTTTATGGATTTACTATATGTATTACTTTTCATTTCATTTGCTTTACAGCTCAAACAAAATGACAAACACCTTACAAAAAAATACTTTTCAAATTTCTGCAAGCTATTGTCGAATGTTTCTTAATATTTCCATTTTCATCCTTTAAATATTTGGGTGAGAATGCCGCAATCCAGATCTAGAAGACGCTGTAGTCGTGTCATCCATCACCAGGGTGATAAATTATTTAAGATTTAAGAATATGCGTAAATGGCTTACTTACTTCTTCTTCTTCTTCACCCACTCCCCATTTCATTTTGTGTCAGCTCTCCTTACTTTTCTTTTTCATGATTTCCTATTCTGGGCCATCGCTTCATCCAAATAGGTTTGCATTACAACTATTGGATAATCGCTTTCCTTTTTTTTGACAAATCATAATTTCAACATTGAAAAATAGATTTTACGAAAAAATGTGTTTACAGAAATAAAACTCAATTGTGGGACCTTATAAATGTAATAATTTTATTATCATAGTATACATACATATTTAATTTTGCCAGATATATTTACAAAAATTACATAGCAGTACAACATACTATTTTTAAAAGTTGTTTAGACGGAAAAAATATTTCACTTTTTTAAATTTATGCTGACAAGCTTTTCCCTTGTGCTTCCATGACCTTTTCACTCAATTTATTTACATTTTTTTTTATTCATACAATACGACTGAATTCGCGACAGCGCTCAATGAGTCAAAAATATTTGTTTAATAAAGATACAATATATGCAGGACAAAATCAACAAAAGTAACATTTCTGAAGAGTAATAATTAATGCTACGCTTAAAATATTGAAAAGAGGTGCTGCTGTATAAAATTTCAAAAGAAGTACAGCAAAAAAATATAAATAGTGCTATTGTTGACGTATAAAGACTTTGAGCCCTCATATGTAAAGTAATGTATGTAACAAAAGAGGTCATTTTTAATTGTTCTATTGAAGATAATATTCAAAAAATTTACTCCACTTAAAAATGAGGGATGTTTGTTGAAATTGGTCTATTTCCACTTCAAAAAAACAAACTTGCAAATGTTCTCAGCTTTTAACAGCCATTCAGAATCTTCTGGAGTATTTTGCCATGTGTATGCAACCTATCTGCCCTACTGAGTAGATATCTAATAGAATTAAAGTAGAAAAGCTCCATTTGAACAGACACCCCTCAAATGCATGTGAAATACTAGAATGAAAAATTATATATTAGGTCCTTACATATGAAATTCACGTTTTGCCGTACTGGCAAATTTGATCTCAAATATCTTCTCTTTGGTTAGGAATTCCAAATCCAAATTTATACAGCTATTTACTCATGTATTTGTGTTTTGAAAATTATAATTCATTTGTTTTTTTCTCAATTGTTTTTTTCTTTGCGTCACTCAGTTTACAAAATGAAAAACTTGAAATATCGCGTTATTTACGAGTACGAGTTCCACCGTAGCACCAGGCTGCAGAAACGGCTCGAAGGATTAATGATGTGTATGGCGACGGTGCCGCAAAAGAAAACACAGTGCGTTTTTGGTTCCAACGTTTTCGTTCTGGAAATTTCGACCTGCAGAACAAGCCCCGTGGACGGCCGGAGACCAAAGTTGATAATGAAGAATTGAAGGCTATTGTGGAAGCGTATCCATCGCAAACCACATCCGAGTTAGCTGCAGGCTGCGGTGTTAGTGATAAAACTGTTTTAATCCACTTGAAGCAAATTGGTAAGGTGAAAAAGCTTGAAAGGTGGGTACCTCACGAATTGAGTGAAGCAAATCAACAAACGCGCGGTGACTGCTGCGTTGCATTACTCAACCGGCACAATAATGCAGGGATTTTAAATCGAATCATTACCTGTGATGAAAAGTGGATCCTGTACGATAATCGGAAGCGCTCATCGCAATGGCTGAACCCTGCCGAACCAGCCAAACCATGCCCCAAGCGAAAATTGACTCCAAAAAAGTTACTTGTGAGCGTTTGGTGGACTAGTGCTGGTGTCGTTCACTACAGTTTCTTAAATCTGGCCAGACGATTACGGCAGATGTCTATTGTCAGCAACTGCAAACCATGATGGAAAAGATAGCTGCTAAACAACCGAGGCTTGTTAATCGCTCTAGGCCACTGCTGCTTCATGATAACGCTAGACCACACACTGCACAACAGACGGCTACCAAATTAGAGGAGTTTCAATTGGAATGTCTAAGACATCCACCGTACTCTCCGGACCTTGCCCCAACAGATTACCATTTTTTTCGAAATTTGGATATCTTCTTGCAAAGGAAAAAATTCAACTCCGATGGGGCAGTCAAAACCGCCTTCAAAGATTTTATTGATTCCCGTCCGAATGGTTTTTATAGTAAAGGGATCGATGAACTACCTATGAGATGGCAAAAGTGCATAGATAGCAATGGTACATACTTTGATTAAATAAATATATTATAATAAAAAAAATCGGCTTTATGTTCCTCCCATACTAAACGTCAATTTCATATGTAAGGACCTAATATTTGTTAAGTACTTTACACATTGGGTTAAATTGTTTAGGGTAAACTGTCCGTGTTGTAAATGTATGATATTTTAATAGATTCAGGGAACAACAATACAACAAACATATTTTGTGACTAGGAATTAATTGTGTTTGCAATTTTGACTAAATATTTTCTTTTCAATCACATAAATATTTTGACTTGTTTAATTATGGCATTTTATTTCAATGGGACAATTAGGGAAGACATATATGACCGAATAAGAAACACAGTTATAAGAAGTATTAACGTAAAATTGAGAAGGCTTGTAGTGAGGCTTGTTTATTAATTACATATATATAGAATAAATGATATTTTAAAATAATTACAGTAATTTAATAAGAATCGCAGTGCGCATCCAAAAGGATGATTATATAAATAAAAGTAATCTTGTGGGAGGGCAATGTCAGGGGTTTTAAAAACAGATACGAACAAAGGTGCACAGGTGATAAATATTCTAGGACAGGAACGTCTGAGACTCCATCCTCTATGAGAATATGAATATGAGGAGATGTGACATTAGTTCACCTTTTATCATTATTGTGCAAACAATCAAAGTAAAGTTGGCTGGTTCAAAACAGAAGTAATCCAAGTAGCGTTTTTGGCAAAACTAAGCTAAGTCACTTTTTGAACTCCTTGGGGGTGTGAATTAAGTTTGTACGAAAGTAATCTAAGTGCAATTCAGTACTTTTTTTAATACTCTCTGTTTTTGACATTTCTATTTTGTGTTAAAATTTTATTTTTTTACTGCAAATGTGATCTAAGTTCGTTAAATGCTACTTGGATCACTTCACCGTTCATTAAGCCTAAGTTATGTTTTTATCTATCATTTATCAAACATCTTTTAATACATATGTTAGACACAATTAAAATATTCACAAAAACGCATTTTATTCATTATTTCAACATTAACAAAATGCTACTTGGATTACTTCTGTTTTGAACCAGCCAGTTATCAATAAAACCGTAATATATCTGGTGTCTTTCGAGTTTCTATATAAGGCTTACTTGATCGGATCTATAATTCAATTAAGGGTTCATTAACAACTGCCACTATCCAATTGACGAAAATAAAGTGTTAAATATTTGAAAACGATAATCTGGAAATAATTTTAAAATCTCTCTTCTGGTTATGGGTATGTTTATCAAAATTTCGTCAATTGCATAGTGGCAGTTTTGCTTCTGAATTCTATTTGAAAATATCCAGTGCAGAGAAAGGAAAATCTTGAAGACCACGATTCAAGCTCTTGTGGTAATGTACATTAAATGCATAAGAATGTTTTACTTACGAAAATAGCCCCGTGAAATGATACATCGAAGTAAATTAATAACTATAAACCTGCAATTCAGTTTTGTGCAACATTAGTATAATTAATATCATTCCATATTGCTAAAATATGTTAATTGACAACTTTTGCTTCATTTCAAAAACTCCTACCAAGCTTTGCCAACAACAAAAAGAATGGGGAGTTGTCATACGAAATATTATCACTTCGAAGACATGACCATTCTCGGCAGTAACACAATTGAAAATTATAATATAATTCCTCCAATAAAAATTCCTATACACTAAGATATGAGAGGTCAATCTATTGTATATTTACTTTTTTAATTATCGTTTAAGTAGATAACTCAGCTGAAGCAGAAGCCAATTAAGAAGTAGAAAATCCGCAACCATATTAGCCGGAATAGGCTTCTGTTAAAATAATATGCTAAAACTATCTCTTTGATACATATTATCACGATGAATATTTATGTGGTGCTTAAAAATCATGTAATAAGTATTTTCTGATCTTAACCAACATCACTGAAAGTAGCAAAAAATATATTTTATTGCGTAGTATATTCAGAAAGCAAAAGGTACATTTATGCAAAAAAAAAAAATTATAAATCTTCTTAAAAAGATAACAAGAAAATTGCTAAAAGGAGACAAAATTAAATATAAATAGTGATAATCAGAGAGAAATATAAACATTTAAATCATGTATTACATAAATTGATGAGAGAAAAATAAGGTAATGATACAAAACAGTCCCTACAATCATGTTTAATATAATTTATTTTTACAATTTCCATTTGATTATATTATTTTATAAAAAAAGTTTATCCATGCAGCGTTAAAAAATTTTCATTAAAAAATACAAATATCTTTGATAAACAAGCCATGTTTCAGTCAACAATAATCCCGCAACATGTCATAATATGTTGCTCTTTATCATGTCTGGAAAATCACAGGTTCATGTTTATGGAATTCTGAATGGAACCACGAGATCCTCTCGATGTTCAACTCTCAAATCTGACATGGCTGAGGCCGCTTTCTTGACGACATTTGTAATCTGTAAAAAATAGACAAATGTGCGATAAAATATGACGTTGGATGTGTGCATACACAAACAAATGATATTAGGTATACATCAGACATAACACGACAATTATACAGATAAACTTTATATTAATATAATCAACTAATTATGTACCGAAGGAAGATAGCAGAGGAATCAATACCGAGTGAAAAAAGATAAGACATGTTGGTGAAAATGTTTTGATTTTGAATTTACTAGAGAAACAGTACTCTGTATACAAATCTTGTATATGTTACAGTGAATCTGATTTTCTAGTGAGTCCATCATTCACTGGCATTTTAGAGAAAGTATATTCAAGGTCATTCTTATCATATTCAAAGAGTTTTTCACCAATAGAAATGAATACAATATTTTAACTTGCACTTACTAGTGAATTTATTTGTTTCCGAACTGTCAAAAATTAAATTTGACAATTTCCTGAAATCCGTTTCCGTAAAAATCTATGCTTTTAAACGAACTTTTATTTATCCAAATTGAAACAACCGGGCCTTGAATAACAATTTAATAAGTCATTGCGTGAACAAGGTTCTTACTGCATTATTAATTTCTTCTGTGCATATCAACATTATGTAGATAACGGATATTATTAAAATAGTCATTTTGAAGTGTTGAAAGTTTCGTCTGCACCAATTCTTCATTATATGATTTTATAACAAGATTCTAATGGCACATGGACCTTGTTTTTCAAAATTTATTTTGCGTTTTGTGTCTCATTCTACACTAGTCTAGTCCAAAGTCATCACAAAGCGACAGTATTTCTAATTTTTATCCTTTGAGCGATAGCATATTCTCTATTCTGTGGCGATAGTTCTGTTTCTCGAACTGTCACACTTCTGGACTGGTCTTTGATATTCAATGATTAGTTTAGGTAGGTAACTAAAACGTAATATATTTTTAAAATTTTAATCGCGAACACTTACGAAATTCTGATCATCTTATAATTCAAAAGACAGTCGATTAAACTCATAAAAATGATACGGTGCGAGCAAGCTGTCACCGACGTCGAGCCGAGTAAGTTTGCGAACTTAAAAACCGCGCACTTTATGTTGTACGTCTACCACCCGTGCTTACACGTGCGCGCAAACAAGAAACGCAAACGACATTAGACACATTTTTGATAAAAAGATAGAAAATTGGAAATGCGGAAGAATCTGAATGAATTCAAACGTAAATGATGACTTAGAATCTCTTTGATTTTTGTATTTTTCGCATCGAGTGTTTGTTACTTGACGCACTTTTAAAGGTTCATTTAAAATTAATAATACCGGGTGTATGTTTATTTATGTTTCTATATTTGTAAGAAATAAACTTTTGTTGTATTGTTATAAAAAAAACATATTTAATAAACTTAATTGACAAAATACATATTCATTAATAAAAATTTTCCCTTAACCCCCCAATATTTACATGGTGACATAACCTCGTTTTGTTCCGGCAGTCGTCAGATATCATAAAAAACCCGAGTGCGCGATCTTTCAGCCGACACCTTACTTCGCGATTCGTATTCGTTTTGCGGTGCCGCTGTCCTATTTTAATTTAGGAGTTAAAATAGGACCGCAAAATGAATAAAAATCGCCTAGTGTAGTGCCGCCTTTATACTTTCTACGCTTTAAGAATTACGTGTACAAATTGATGGTTTCACCGATATATTGTCTAAGCTTTGAGTAATGTATTTTCACGGATTATGTGTAGTGAATCTGAGAATTCGTTGATTTAGATGTTTTCACTGCCCCCAATCTGCCCGACCGGGAAAAGTACATTTTTACTAGTGAAAGTATAGTCTCACTAAAAATGCAAATTCGCTGTAACATATATAATATCAAATCAAACTCACTATAATTGTACATTATTTAGCATTAACCATAATAAAAATAACAAATAACGGTAATTACATTAATTGACATGGAAGTTAGTACAATACAAATATTTTAAATTTCTTTTAATTTAAATTTATTTACTATAATTTTCTTCTACCATAAATTTCATTTTAATTTTTAATTAACCGAGCTTAACAAGATCAACTGTTGTCATTTCCACCTGTTGATGAGAGACTGCATATTGCACCTTTCGAAATTATAGTGATCCTAAAAATAAAATTCTGTTTTGTTTAAATTGCAAAATTAAAAAAAAAAAAAATTACATTCATTATAGGTTGATTATAATTTATTAAATAGCGAACATGAATCATTAATTTACAGTAGAACATCGTTATTTCGAAATTCAAGGAACCCAAAAAAATTTTTTTAATTATGCGGAACCCCTAATTTGAAATTCAGGGTATCAAAAAAAAGTTAAATCGCAAAGCGATTGCATAATTTGCTAAAAATCGTATAACTCGTGAAAAAACTGTTTTTTTTATTAATTTGTATTTTTGCATATATTCCAAGAAATTACTTCGAAAATGCAATATTTATTTGTATATTAATGCAAACATCACAACATTTCTATTGACGTTTTAACGTATTTGCTGCTCTCACTTGCGAAAAAATCTTTTTTTCGTCACGTTTTGATGGCCGTGATCGAAAATGTCATATTTGAATTTATGGAAGGCTTCTACAATCTTCACTCAATTATTATAACATTCGATTCAGCTTTTTTTCCAGCTCAGACACAGTTACTAGAAATAAACAATAATAAGAAATAATAAAAATCGTAATAAAATATGTGAAATACTAAGTTAAGTTGGTAATAACTTCCTTCCAAAGAAAATTAAACATTTTGACAACACAAATACAGTTATTAAAAAACTAACCCATAAAAACCAAGTTTTTATTATACTCCCTTTATCATTTACTAGTGGAAACTGGTTTGGCGCTTAACCTATGCGTTGGGCTTCGGTCGGGCATCGCTACGAAAGGGAGTAATAAAAAATTTCCAAAAATCCAAAATTATACTATAATCAGGTTTAGTGTCTACCAGATGCGTCGAAATCTCCATACAACTTACTGAGTTGTATGAAAAAACCATTAAAATTTTAAAAAATCCAAAATTATACTATAATTATTATTTTTTTTTTTACGAAAAATTGATAGATTTTCTTGATCGTCGCCACGAGTCTACTTGCAAAGTTTCAGCTCGATTGAATCACGGGAAAAGGGTTAAAAACCGATCCAAAGTTTTTTCATCAAGCAAGCAGAGGCCACGAGTTAATATAAAGGAATCAAACTTAAATTAATAATGTGAAAAAAAAATTAACGCATTCAGCTATGTGGATTTAGCACTAATGGCCACTAACTAAAACTATCCACACATACTAAGGCAGCCGACTGAAGGAAGCGTACACAGGATTTCCCAATTTTAGGGATCGCAAGATAATATATACCTATAGATAAAGAGCATTCCATCGAGTACACGCTTTCATTAGATACACGCGAGCATTATTAATTTTTCATAACTTCTTAAAAAAAAAAAAATTGTGGCTTCAAATGTATTGATTTATGAGGCAAGGATCTAAAAACGAAATTACGAATTTTGAAACTTGTTCTTAAATTTCAAATTTTCACAAATTGAGAATTAAATTTAGAAATTAGGGGTTCGAATTAATTGGGTTTTACTATATATAGAGAAAAGTGAACTAAATAACGTGGAACGATCATCCTGTATTGCTGCTTATTGCCAGCTTTACACTGCCTGGACCGCATCTTACTGGTTTACTTTGGCAGTTAAAATTTGGAATTTTCTACTTGAGGAAATTGGCAATAAAAAAAGCATTTGCCAGTATATATTTTGTGTTCAAATTCATGTGTTACGCGATCCATCGTTATTTAGTCATGGAATAGAATATGAATTATCTCTCAAAATTATTACTATTCTAACGGTTAACAAAAAGAGAATACTCACACATAAAAAATAAACTCATTTTTAATTTCAACTCTTATTATCTTCTTCTCTGAGCATGTCAAAATAACTTTCTATGTAGGCAGCAGTGCAGATTAAATTACTGAAACTAGATTACATTCCGACAACTCTCAAATTACTGATTGTCATTTTATGTTACATAACTACCAGAAAATAAAGTAACACAATTTAATACTATAAAATATTAAATAAAAATAATATCAGCAATAATATTATTAAGTAAAAAATATGTTTATTTAGAATTTAAGAGTAAAAATAATGAATAGAGAAAAAACTTGTATCTATTTCAAACTCAATGTATAAAAACTACATTTAAAAAAATGTTATGCACTTAAAGTCCAAAGCAAGTCACAATTGTTTATGCACAAAAATTAGAATAAAAATGGTAAATCGATATTCCTTATTCCATTTCCGATATAGAACCAACAAAAATCATCTGCATTTATTTTTAAATAGAACGACATCCCCGGCCACAGCAAGCTTTGTAGACAAACAACCTTTTTGTCGTGATCTGTATTCAAAACCCAACTAGACCTCGGTATATCTGCATCAATAGTATCCAAGAAATCAACAGAATAGTTGAAATCGTTTCGGGTGAGTAGATTTGTGTTCCATTTGCTGAGGGGTTTTCGATAATGAACGTATGACGCAAGGTTCTGAGCATCGTGCAAATTAAGGCCTTTGAAATATTTATTTTGAATAATTAGACTGTTTGGACTCTTCAATAAAAATCCGCGAGGTACTATCTCTGTCTCAAACTTGATTTTAGAAATTAAAAATGCAAGGTACTTTTCCTCTGTCAAACCCGAGAGTTTTAAATAATTTTCTTCAGTCAAACGGTTGGTTGGCGTTACCATCGAAGTCGGATCTCCTTTGAACAAATACGATATCTGTTGAACATCGACCAACTCCTTCTTCGCCTTGGGCAACATAACCCATTGAAACAGATTGATGCTGTAGAAGTACTTTTTATCCCTCATGCAATCTTCTTTGAATCCATAAGCGATGTAATAGTCACCCTCCTTTCCAAATATTTTCCCCCAAAAATAAAATTTCTCAAAATGATTTTCATTCTGAAGCACACTCAGTGAGTTATGCAACAGTGACAGTTGCTCAATGTTGAATGTGAATCCAGAAGAATTGAATAAACCAAAAAATTCAAATAACTTGTCGACATCCATTGTTATTTTATATTTATGTAACCAATTGCATGTCTAAAACTGTTCTTGCAAATAAATTGTTTATTATAACAATACCATGGATACAGTAATTTAATTATTGACAAAATTATTTTGTATCCTCAAGTAGGCACTGATTTCTTACTAATTTATCTTTGAAATTTTTGATATTTAATAATCCTAGTTTTTAAAGGTGTCAACATTTCTGGGGCACAAAAATTAAGTTGAAAGAAAAATGAAAATAGTATTTCAACATTTTAAAAAGTACAAAGTTTAGTGAAAATTAAAATAATCATGTAGCACCACCAAGTTACTGTCATGTCAACTGATAATATTGACAATCCCTATGGAAACTAAGACATCTACAAAAAAGCGATTTTACAGGAGAGCTGTTTGAAGTTTGACTTTACAAACAAAATGAGCTTATTTATCCGGATTTATGTCAATTTTTCTCAGAAAAATTGATAATTTTTTTTTAAATTTTGTATTGCAGAAAAGAGTATTTTTTTACACATTGGTACAAAAAAATAAAAAATCAATTTTTGCTAGATATACATGTTTAGTAGGGACTAGAGAATGCAATCCCTTTCAGTCGGGATTGCCCTTTCGGGATCCCTCGAGATTAGAATTTCCAATCCCGTGGGATCCCTAGGGATCGGGATCCCGAATACTTTTGTGGTTTTTTTTTGTTTACAGAGCTGAATAGCAATTAACGACAACGCCTTACATTTTTATATCAGCATATTTAATAAAATATTAATTATTAATCATCGCTTTCAAGTTTTTGTAGGCGTTTTTGCAAGCATCAATCAGTCAATGTAGTAGAGTTAGTAGTAGTTTTTATTACTATGTTAAGTTGATAAAATACAGCATATTATTGAAAACTATTTTAATTATTTGAATGTGACATGAACCTAAGTTTTAAGTACTTACTAAAAGCTCTATAGACACACACAAGTAAACACTCATAAAAAATGTTGATTAATCCCGATAATCTCGTCCGATTTTTCGGTCCGAGATTGATGTCGTAAAATGCCTCGAGATCTCACGGGACCGAGATTGCAATCCCTAGTAGGGACAACCTCTAATATATAGATGTTGTCTGCTATATTTTTTATATACATAAATGGTAAAAATAAGTAACTGGTTTTATAGGTGTCTCTATAATAAAATTAAAAAACTCACAAGCTCTTTGTCCTGTATTGAGATTGGTTCTTGCTGCAAGATGGCTGTCTTATCCGAGGTGGGGATGTCCCTCAGCAGCTTGGGTCTGGGCATGGGAGCATTCCCTACGGGAGCACCGACGGCCCCTCCCAGCCTCGCCTGGTACAACTTCACGCGCTCATTGTATTCGTGAGTTTCCAGCGCGTGCGAGCCCAGTGCTCCTACATCTATCACATTCCTGAAAAATAAAATGTACCAAAGATTATCATCACTCATTGTTCTTATTTAAAATACAGAATGTCTCATAGTTAGTAGCAAAACCTTTACAGGTGGATCCCTGCCTTGGTAATGAGTCGAAAATTTTCAAGCTAACAAATTTTAAATAGTTATGGGGATATGCAATATCAAAGTTTGCATTTTTTTCAATATTTCTGACTTATTTTTTGCAAAAAGTTGAACTATCATTATAGTATATTGATTATGAAAAATTCCTTCGCTTTAACAAATCAAATAAAATTATACGAACCTTGCAAAAATTTAAAATCAAATATTTTTAAGAGTTTTTATCATTTTATTTGAGTTGTATTGAAGCGAATGAATTTTTCACAATCAGTATAAGTTACTGCAATGATAGTTCAACTTTTCGAAAAAAAAAATACAAACTTTATATTGCGTAACTCTATAACTGTTGATATTAGCTCATAGTTGCTTGAATTGCCTCATTGTCAAGGCAGGAATCCACCTGTAAAGTTTATGCTACTAGCTATGAGACACCCTGCATTTATAAATAAAATTCAGGTAAAAACTGGCACGAACAATACATTCAAAAGACACAATTACGAGTGTTTATGAATAGGTAACTGGCGAGCTGCATTGTTGAGAACCCAGCAAGAAAATATGCATATTACACATGCGTATTATGTCATATGCATATTACACATGCATATTAAACATGTCATATGCATATTACACATGCATATTACACATGCACATTAAACACTTCTGAAAAATGATCCACATGCATTTCTCAGAAGGAAAGTCATAAACCGGAAAAAACAAAACTATTCATACTGACATTATTATGATTCCCGCACATCTGGTAACACAACTAGAGCCTCCAAACATTCGTGATTCCAACTATTCAAATATCGAACAGTTAATGATAATATATTTGAATATTCAAATATATTAGTAAAATTTTTAAGGAATAATTTACTTCAGATGATAAACATAGATAAAAATAGATAAATATAATCTATATATTTAAACACAATAATTGTAGAGAATTTAGTTAATTTAATTTTTTTAAATACATGGTATAAAAACAACAAAAAATATATTGAAAAATAATGTTGAATTTACAAAAACTAATTAATAAAAAACACAAAAATATTTCAATTTTGTAAATATACACATAAAAACAATAAAAAAAAATTTAAAAATCTAAATACAAAAAAATGCATAATTAATTTAAATTAATTTTCATTTTAAAATATATATAATAAAATTATTTGAACAAAATAAAAACATTAAAAAACAAGCCAAAAATAAGGTAATTATTTCAATTTTGAAATAACATAAAAATACAGTGAAGAATTATTTTAATTTTAAAAATACATATTTTAAGAATAAATTTGCATTGAATGTGTCTAATTTCAGACTTTTTCAAAATTTAGTTTTAATAAATCCCGCTGTGGAAAATACCCTTTCTATTGATGTTGAGAAAACAAAGTGTGTTAACCGTAAATACTTATTGTAATAAAACCATAAAGATAAAAAAAAGGCAAATGCAAAAGATGTCTGACAATTTACGGCGTTCACATCTTCGATGTCCGACTTAGCGATAGCGGTACTTCTGGAGAAAAAAAATCGATACCTGAAAATGCTTGCATATGACTTCCAGGGTTTGTATCGTTTAGAAAAATATTAAAAATCTTATAATATAAATATAAGCGAATACTTTACAAATACATTTTAAAGTATTCAAATAACGAATACTTAAAAACAAGCAAATATATTCAAGGTTTGAATATTCGGATTGGAGGCTCTAAACACAACCCTTGTGAAAAAATTTTGATAATTTTTTGACCAATCCAGTATTTAAAAAAATATATTTTAATAAATTAAGCGTTGTTTCATTTACAGAGTGGAAGTTCATGATTAACACAATAATTTATACACAATGTTTTATTCCACTTATTTAAGGTATATAAGCCTAAGTGCTTTCGATGGGTACAACCATCATCTTCAGAGGCAATATTAGAACTAATTGAAAAGCAATATGACCGACAAATATAAAGTAATGGGAGGATGGAGGGGAAGGGGTGGTTATTATTGGCATACATAACAGTAATTAATTTTTACAAACACTAATACTTATTTTAGGAATGGGGATGACGCAGGTTTTATTAATTTGTTTTTATTTTTAATTGCTCTGTTAATTTCTTGTATTTCTAGAGCATCCAGTTTACGACCCTTCGCCTTTAGTTGTAGGATCCTAACATTATTTTTGTCAAACAAGTGAGCATGTTCAATGCAGTGGTACGCCATCTCAGAGTATCCGGATAGTCCCCTGAATGCTCTTAGATATTTTTTACTTTACTTTCCTTTACCTTTACTTTCTATTTGTCGGCCATATTGATTTACAATTAATTCTAATATTGCCTCTGAAGATGATGGTTGTGTCCATCGAAAGCGCATAGGCTTGCATGACCCAAATCAGTGAAAAAAAAAAGTTGTGTATAAATGATTGATAAAATCTTTTTTTTTATTTTCTGATCCACATATTCAGTTTAACATC
The DNA here is from genome assembly GCA_016648135.1 of Agrypnia vestita. Taxonomy (NCBI): domain Eukaryota; kingdom Metazoa; phylum Arthropoda; class Insecta; order Trichoptera; family Phryganeidae; genus Agrypnia; species Agrypnia vestita. The sequence continues at coordinate 22,563 of JADDOH010001483.1, forward strand.
GGTCATCGGACATACTACATGCGGTTAAGAAAAGCTTACGTGGCGGTTTCTTGCAGTATCCTACTCAGTGCAGACTGTTCATCAGGTTTCCGGGGTGGTACAGCGCAACGGGCGGGTCGAAGTGGAGCTGGTTCATTTCTGACAGGGTCTTCCAGTAGATGAGTACGCTCGGTAGCGCTACCCTCCTGGGGGAATATAGAAAATTAAATACTATAATTATGTCTTCAAGAATTGGGATATTCTTACAGATACTGATTTTCTACACCCCCTTCTACTTCCTGTAAGTCTCAAATTAAACGAAACAATAATTTTTTAAAGGCACTTCTCACCACCAATCTTAATTTTAGTTGAAGCATTACCATCTAAATTAATTTATTTTCTCTTCTAGCTTGTGTCGTGTCTCTCGCCTTCGCATGGCTCCAGGGGAGGGGATTTCGATCCAAGTTAGACCTATTTTAATATAAGCGGTTTAAAGGTTTTAAAATAGTCAAATTATTAATGTGGTATGTTTTTTAAATCTGCGTTTCAAATCAAAACAGAACTAAAGTATTTACTGATCTTGTTTTTTTAGTTATTATTTGCTTTAGAAATAATTCAAATTAATTTTATGATCAGCCGATCATGTATTTATTATGAATCGATTTTTTGGTCATGGCACTTCAAGAATGTATAGTATACACATCAATGCATGCATTATCGCTATCTGTGCGAGAAAATGACAAAGTTATATGACCGCTAGGATCCGAAACGTCGGCCAGAGAGATCAGATATATACGGCAGAATATCCCAGAAAACTACATACGGAAGATTATAAAATTCTGTTTGAAAAGCTTTGTGACTTCAGTGTGAAACTTGTAGTTAATACTGCTCTTTAAACATGAACTGCAGTTAGTGAATTTTACTTTGTGAACACATAATGAGTTGATATTTCCCAAATTTTCCTCAAAGTTTTCTGAGGTAATTTTGTTTTCAATTTACAAAAAAATGGTATTGCAATTATCAAAACTATACCTTTATTGATTAAGAATAAAAGTGTGTATGTTCAAAAAGAAAATTATATAGAGTTCATATTTTATTCCGTTGTTATTTAAAGTAAATATTTGATACGAACATCTGAACCACAAATTTCTCTCAACACCAGATAGAAAATTACATTTTTTCTCATATCACTCTCGGGGTTAAAACAAAGCTTGTTCAAATCAGATATAAATCATAACATTAAAATAATAACCAATCGAGTAGCTTAATCACACAAATATAAATATTATTGCAAACATAAATAGTGTGGTATTTTTCCGCCAGTGTAAGTAGTATGTTGACTTTTCTTTGTCCCTAAATAACATATGCCGGTGAATGATATTCAATATAATAAAAACAAGCAACCTAATGAGTAATAATTCACACAACAGTAGATTACTTCACCTCAAAGTGATAAAATAAAAAAAGCATTTTTATAAAATGACAACACGATAAATAATATGTACATGTAGAAAAATGTACGTGCATAAGGTAAACATAAAATTTCTTCATAACCCACCTGAGCATTTGCCTCTTCCTTACACAAACTATAGCAGCAACCCATTGTGATTTAAATGATCAGATTTTGTCATGAGTTACATGAATAATCGCAGTATGTACATTTATATTCCTAACCCAAACACACAAGACGAATGACATTAGTCACCAGCTGACCGCCATTACAATAACAAACTTGGCGAAAAATAAATGGCGACGTTGAATTTAGGCAGGTACTTTTTCTACAAAAGGGAATTAATTTTTTTTTTTATGGTATTATGAGGGTCCATAAATTTTGCTGGGTAGGCTGGGGATGAAAGTGCCAAGTGCCGCGGGAAGAAAGTTCCGTTGCAAATATCTCATAAACGTTAGTGATGGGTCGTCGACGTATTTACCGTCGACGAAACGAGACCGTCCACGTCCGATCATCGACGAGACGATCAACTAGTTGAATTCGTCAACTTCGTTACGCGGACGTCACGGACGTTCTATCTAAACATCGGGACGATGGTCAACTGTCTACGATTCGACGCGACGCTGCTCGACGGCTCAACCGTTGGCTATTTTTATTACGTTAATTTTTAAAATTCAAAGAAGTTCGTAGGAATATAGTTTCGGGGAAAGTAAAACCGCTACTTGTGCTTATATGTAAAAAGAAATATTTTATTATTTATTTGTTTACGTAAATTATAGGCTTTTACATGTTGTTTTATATACTTCTTTCTATATATAATAAAGAAAGAAGTAGGTGTACACAACAATATCAGGTATAAGCAGTAAAATATTATTGTATTGTATTGTAAAATAAAAATAAAATATAGTTCAATAAAAAATAAAATAATTAATCAGAATTGTTTTATTTTATACAGCGCAAAATTGGGAATTCACCGAAACGTCACACGTGCACATCGCACAAATCTAGTAACAAATAATAATAGCTTATTAAGCCTATCTCACCCTACGCATGCATTCAAATTTCAAGTCTGTGTTATAGTTCGTGTACACAAATCTGCACTCTATGGTCGTGTACTTTAGAGTTGAAATGAAATTACCCGTCGAGCCGTCTATGGCGTCTACAAGTCGACAGCGAGAGATGAGAGAGAAATAAACGGAGACGTTTTGTCTTGCTCTCGCTCGTTGCTTTGCATTACGTTGAATCTCGAATCGTCCACCGTCCACGGCGTCCGCCGTCCACCGTCTACGAATTCATCTAGTCCATGCGATAAACGTAAATCTACCCCTAATAATCCATCCCTAATAAACGTTACATCTAACTATGCCGGTGAACACCGCATATGTATGTGCTGATATCCCCTTGGCCCCGTTTCGCACTTTGTAAATCGAGTTAATGTGTTAGCTGGAGGAGCACACGTCTAAACTTTGTTTTCGTACTAGGCAAGTTTAATTTCAAAATTAAACAATTTTTTATTTTGTGACTACATTTTCTTCAGCTGCGCAACTGACAAGTAAGTTATCCTAGTCACTTAAATATTTATTTATAAATGTAGTATGCATTTTTCTCCATATAGATTGTTTGTGTTTTATACTTTGATATTTGTTTCAAAATTTCGTTATAAAAGTTCCATCTGACTAATCTGATTGATTTTAAAATAAAAATAAAACTCATTGCCATTCACTTGTTTTTAATATATTAAATGAATGTCAGATATATCTTCTTCCACACACATTAAGTATAAGATAAAAACTCTATAACAAATTATCCTGTGATTTGCAAAAAGTGGCATTTCATCCCCACCCATGTCTCTTTTGAAGTTTCTGACTGAAATGGAAAGGAAAAAGAAAAACCAAGGGGAAAACAGAAATGAGTCCTATAATAAGAATGTTTGTTGCTTAAAGATGTCAAAGTTGAAAGTTATTTTGTATAAACTGATCAGACATTCAAAAAAGAATATCAAAGAACCTTATTCGAATTACCGCTTGCAAATATTAAACCTGTTCGAGTTTATACCGTTTTCATTAACAATTTTTGTAAATTTGCACTCGATAATTCTTTTAATTAATTTAATTATAATTTTTATTTTATTTTATTGAATTAACTATTTTTTATAAATAAAAACTGATATGAGTATCGCTCGGTTATTTGAAGGAAGAGTTAATCAACTATAATTCATGTTTATGTAGCGATACCCAGCTGATCCACGACGTGTTTCTACCTGCCTCCCATAGCAAGGACATTTTTTTATTAGGTGATAAATAATATAAACAACCGCGGCGGAGCCATCGCGCCACCCGCTATGTAAACAAGTGGGAACAAAGAGAGTCATATTAGATGATGCCGTTCAGCAGTTTCGAGCCGTTCCAAGTAGACCTCTTTTCATATAGAAAAGATAATTGAATTAGTATGCGAAAGCCGTGCGTGCGAGGCACGTTCTTTCATTGTGTTGGTGTTTATATCCGTAAACAGCAACACAACGAAACAATGTGCGTTATACGCACGACATACACATACTAATTAGATTATCTTCCTTAAACGAAAAGAGGTCTACCGCTCTGTATTTTTTGTTTATAAAATCTTTTTTTTGTTCGCGTCTCGCATCCACGGTGCATTTCTTTTTATCTAATTTTTTCATCATTTTTATACGTGTGCAATATTTTTTTACCATTTTTTTAATTAATAATTTACTCATATACACACTGTGACCTGTACATATCATTTGATCCCGGAGCCTATAACTGGTCGAGGAATAAATATTAACAATCAGTCGCTCTTTCATTCCAACGAACTACGAAACTTCCCTAAATTTATTATGACAATGGTATGTAAATAAATAAAGAAGAGTTGAGATGGAAGTTTCTCTCAGATAATCCGCGTGAGGCGCAGATTATGCGACGCAATGTGCGAAGCGACCTTATCAATGAAATGTCAAGGAAAGTAGCGGGAGTTTCAAAATTAATGTGACAATGATATTTACACGTTTATTCACATTCACAAGTATTCAATTGATCCTTATAGTCTAAAACAACATTATTAACTTAATAACTAATTCTAGCCTAAACATAAGCAGTTTCGACCCCTCTCCACATAAATTTGTTATGTCTTAAAATATGTCTAAAAGTATGTATAAAAAAAAAACATGTCACTATTGGAGACTCGTGGCCGCAGTCGTAAAACCGCGAATGGCTTCGCATACCAAGCCACGCTGGTCGCAGCAACCCGCGGGGAGCGCACGTGGTCCAGGTCGCGAAAGCACGTGGCGTCGGTCCCCGGTTGCCACCGAGCTGCAGGAAAGCATCAACCCTTCCTTGGGAGCCCGTCATGGTGAAGCGGCCATCGCCTGGGTGGTCCGAGGCGTTGCAGGCCATTGTTTCTTCGAAACTTCTTCATGGCGCCGGCCCACGACCCCGAAAAAAAATGGCGGCGCCCGCCGCCGAAGGGGCTGCCGAAGGCAGGGGCCCGGGCAGCGCAGGCTGCTTTGTTGGCCGCGGTCGGATCTGGATAAGGGCCGAGGCCTGGGAACATGGCTTCAACCTCCTGTGTACGCGGGGTAGAGGGGTAACCTCCCCGCACTACTTAACATATTTAAAATAAAGCTTATTTTCTAATTAAAAAAACGCGATGCGTAACGTCACGTGTAGGTCGCGATCGCATCAGAGTGAAGCCCAAGATAGGAAGAGTTGGAATCTCCTGTGCTGTGCAGGGACCCCGACCCGGTAGAAGAAGAAGAAGAAGACGTAAATGACAGCGGAATGAAAGATGAAATTATTATTTATCTATGGATAAAATTCATATGGTTATCAGATCCAATCAGATCTATGGATGAAATGTAAAATGTCAACGCAATCGTTCTTGGATAAATAAACAAATCGTCGAAGGAGGCGTATTAGTACCAAAATATCCAAAGATTCCACAATGTTGAGGTACCGTGGGCCTAAGAAAAAAGCTTTGGAAATAGTGAAGGACCTCGACGTGTTCGACAAAGTTGACGAGACATACGTGGAAACATCACCAATCGGCGGTACTTTATCAATTATCACTTTTCTTTTAGTCGTGTGGCTTATTTATTCAGAAGTTACGTATTACATACACAGTAATTTGATATTTAAGTTCTCTCCCGATACTGATTTGGACGCCAAACTGAAGATTAATATTGACATGACAGTAGCGATGCCGTGCTCTCTGATCGGCGCCGATATTTTAGATTCCACATCACAAAATGTTTATGCTTTCGGTGAACTGCGTGAAGAAGACACGTGGTTTGAACTTGGACAAGAGCAAAGAATGTATTTTGATTCAATGAGATACATTAATTCGTATTTAAGAGAAGAATATCACGCAATATCCAAATTTCTTTGGAGATCTAGAGAGACGGCGATTCAAGGCGCCATGCCTGCTAGAAGCGACAAGCTGACTCGGCCTCATGACGCCTGCAGGGTTTATGGCTCTCTTACTTTGAATAAGGTGTCGGGCAACTTTCATATAACAGCTGGGAAGAGCTTACATCTTTCCGGAAGTCACATACATTTAAGTATGCTTTACGGAAGAGAATCGAGTAATTTCAGTCATAGAATAAATCGCTTCAGCTTTGGAGATCCAGCTTCTGGAATAATTCACCCTCTGGAAGGATATGAGATGATAACTGAGGATCCCACAATGTTGTACCAGTACTTTGTGGAAGTTGTTTCAACGGAAGTGGACACAACGTTATCCAAGATCAAGACGTATCAATACTCTGTAAAAGAGCACGCTAGACCGATCAACCACGCTAAAGGTTCTCACGGGATGCCGGGCGTGTTCTTCAAGTACGATGTGTCAGCCCTGAAGCTCAGTGTATCTCAAGAGAGGGACAACATTGTCCAATTTACAATCCGCCTCTTTTCTATAATAGGTGGAATTTACATCATCGCAGGTATGATGAACAGTTTAATTCAGTTGTCTAAGTTGTACTTGCTAAGAACATTTGCGCCACAATATTACGAACTTCCCAGCAAACACAAAATAGGGCATGCTTCCGTAGATCCGCTGGAAAAAACTAACACCCTGTTAGCTAACAGCGCATCACCTTATGTTCCTGTAGATCTATTACGAATGAATTCATAACTTTTAAGTAAAATTTTAAGATACAGACATTACTGTAATATGTGATATTAAATTCTTTTAAAAGACAAAAAAATCTGTTTATACAGCAAAACCCCGATAATTCGAAAATTTTCGAATCCATATGTCCCAAAATGTTAATTTCATAGTAGATTGACCCTGATAATTCGAAAACCTCAGTTATTTGTAATAATTTTTAGCCCCTTGCGCACTAAAACAAAATATTTTAGTTGACATATTTGGAAGTTTTTTTTAAATTTGACAAAATTTGAAAAAAATTTCGCAAGTGAGAACAACAGATATCGGGTACTTTAGTAATAAAAATGCCGCGATCTTTGTTAAAGCATAACAGATATTGCATTTTCGAAATGATTTCTTGAAATATGCAAAAATACAGAAGTTTTTCGTAAAATGAATGGCTTTTTCTTAAGTTTTACAATTTTTGGTGAATTTTGCAACTGCATTACATTTTTTTTGCACCTTGAATTTCGAATTAATGGGGTTCGCATAATTTGAAATGTTTATTTCGGGACACTTGAATTTTGAATTAATGATTACTGTATAATAAAAAGAAAACACTTTGTTTATACCATTATTTAATTGATAAATAAACATGTTTCAGGACCAATGGTCCACATTGTATCCTGATGAAGGGATCATTTGTTGGAATGAATGTTCATTTATTAATTTCTTTTTATAATTTATATATTAGTTTTGCTGTGTTCTAAAAACAATCAAATTTAAAATTACATAATTAAATTTGATAACTATCAGTCCTATATTTTAGTTTTAGATTTAATTTGTTATATTTTCATATGTGAGCCCATAATTATGAAAGTGGTATAAGTCAAGAAATTTAAAAAAATGAGTATTTATTATTTCGTGTCACACTGTTTTAAATTAATATAATATGTTTGCAAAATTTAATATTGTGAAAAATTTGAAGTGTTACAAACAGTGCACAGTTACAACGTTCAACGGTATTCCGCTAATGTTCATTTTGGTGTTCAAGTGCCAAGTAATGCAGTGCTTATTTCATTGTTTTTACTTCCATATTTGAGACCTTTCACCCAAAAGAGGAAGACCAAAAATATACAAAAGTATTTCCTTACTTCCACTGCGCTCTTCTAACAGATCAATAACGGGAGGAAAATTTAAAGATATGGCAGATATACTCCGTCAATTTACCATGATTATTTTAAAAATCTTAAAACCCAATATACTACTTCCAGAGAATAAAAGAAGATATTTTATAATCAAATACTTGAAGCATTCCTAAAAATATAAATTAACATGGATCACATATAAATTTGAAAACATTGTGTTGCGTAGTATAAAAATATTTTTTAATTAGTCCAGTCGCAAACTTCTAATTAACTTGAAATGAAAGGAACCTAACTTAGTCCACTTTCATAATTATGGGCTCATGTAACAATTATATTTATCTCCCAAACAACCATGTCATTTAAAAAGTATATATTGAATTCATATTACACAATTATATTTTAAATACACCATGTCATATTTGTATAACATATGAATATATTAGGTTACCAAAAATTTTATGCCGGTCAGGCAGCTTTCGGATGCATTTCTTATTTTAGATCTTCGCTGTTTATGGCTTTGTATTGTCAGGGAGACATTAAACATGCATGTTATGCGTACATTTATAATGATAAAATATCAGAGTTTATTTTTTTATTATCGTCTTTAAAAATTGCAGAACTGCCAAATGCTACACCAATTTTAATATCTCAGTCTCATAGATAAATTTTTGAGAAAAAAATAAAGTCATAAAAGAAATTATTGTACGGTCTGATGGTTTTAGAATGTTGGCTATGTAAACTAAAAAAATATTTACACCCAACTTTTTTTTTACATGGTAGATACGTTTTGTACCAGGGGGAACAAAAAGCATGAATTTTATTTAACCATATATTTGGCGGAAAAACATCGAAATTAAATATTTATCTGGCAGAATATCATGAAATACTATAAAATCTGAATAATATGTTAATTATTGTGATAGGAATGTTACGAGATATATCTCTTATTTCGGTTTCTTTTCAAAATATATGCTTAGGAATAAGTCATGCTTCTTGTTCCCACTGCACGCCCCTGGTAGATACGTTTCAACGAAAACTTTGTAAAAAAGATATGCTATGCTTTCAAAAGTAAAGATGTGGTCCCCAACTTAAAAAAAAGTGTGTAAGATGAAAAAAATTATTCTAGAAAATCGTGCCAAAAATAATAATAATGAAAACCCAATTAATAAGTTCTGCAAAATTTATTCATTCAAGCATATTTCGAGATTAAAAATGGTAATACCAAAATCCTAATTCAAATACAAAATGAAAAGCTAATTCAGTAACTGTTCATCACTAGATGATAATAGACATGCACATTTACGGGCAACTGGAAAAAAATTGTTTTCATCACGGGCGGATATTGAAATTATTTAAATTTCTAAGTACCTAGCAGTAAGCAATTGACTATTGCAGATTGCTTACTGCTAGGTCCTGCGGATGGGTGTGCTGGCTGATGTGCAGCCATTGATAATAATAATATTTGAATAATTTATATAGCGCCGTTTTCGTGAATACTCACCTCAAGGGCGCTTTGTGTCTGTGAATGGCCAACGCCCACTGCCAACTGAGATTCATACAATTTTGTTATTTTTTGAATCTGGCAATGGAAATGTTGCGCACTGCGTGCATTGTTTTTGGAGTAATTATAATAAAGATACGTCGCTGTGTACATACACCTTTCTAACCATTCTAGCCTAGAAATTAAACATCAAAAATGTTCTTGCCTGCAGAAAAAATAAAATTGACGTAAGAAAATGTAAATATCTATTTATCTCTTCTTGAAGTGACTTAAATGTTAAATAATGTTTATACAATATTCTACACATTAAATAATATCTATACGTATTATTAATATTTAAAGCATTAACTTTGTGGTTAGACATTATAACAAATTGTTAGTTAACTTAGTAACTGGTAGTGGTTTTTACTCCCTTTCTTTTAACTCTTGGCGTCTGCGGTTTGTTGTCTGCCGGAAAAACTTTGGATCGATTTTTAACCCCTTTTCCGTGATCCAATCGAGCTGAAACTTTGCAGGCAGACTCGTGGCGACGATAAAAATGATGTAACAAATTTTCATTTAAAAAAGTTAATAATTATAGTATAATTTTGGATTTTTTTTCAAATTGGAATCAATACAATTGAGTAATGACCCCGAAGCGTGTAGTAGGCACGAAACCTTATTCAATGAGAAAGGGAGTATAATAAAAATTTGGTTTTTATGTGTTAGTTTTTTACTAAGTTAGCTAACACTCTGTTATAATATCTAAATGTATTTTTAAATACATTGTTTCTTTAAAATAAACTATGCACTGCATACTGCGTTTTTGAAGCAATTTTAATATAGGTTCTTTCATTTTTTGTGGACTGTATTATTTTAAAATCGTGTAAAAAAAAAAGAGTTGGGTGTACTTATTAGTGAGTTGTGTACATTTTAATATAATTTTATTCAAATAATATTCAGTTGTTAATCTAGTAGGTTCTATTATGCCGTGCTATTAGTAGCTATTTAAAAAATTGAATTTGTGCTCTTACTGTATGTTTTAAAGCTAAAACAAATATCATGCAGTCGCATAACATCAATCAATGCAATATTAATATTTAAAAATACAGAAACAATGCTCCATAACATTATGAAGCACTTGATATTAAATTTTATTTTGTATTTTTTTTTTACAAATATGGATGTCTCAAATATTAATTATATCAAATTATTTATTGTTTGATGCATTGAGTCACAATGTTTAGTTTTATGTTTTACTGATTGAAAATATTATTTTTCCCTAAATAATGGTAATATTATTGAGATCATGATTTTATCCACTTTTAAAAAATGGATTTGAGTACATATAGTGCATGTCTATATACCAGCACATTATTACATATTCATTATATAGTGAATTTAATGGGTTATTTGAATTTAACACCATTGTTTTGTTTGAAATACTGATATTACCGCAGGATTCAATATAAAAATACATTAAATATTTTTTGTATAGGCAAAATATTAGATATATTGCTGTCCCAAAAGTGTGAGATCTTAAGTACTGTTTTTTTTATGGTTAAAATTTTCTTAAACTGCTCGTCATATTTGGGGTGGAAAACTATGATAGAATACCATATCTATCAAATTTTTGGAAGTTGTATATATTTAAATTTTACAACACGTTCCTTATATGTGTTGTAATAATCCTTAGCGCGACCGGCATCCAAAGCTTTTTCATTCCCCTTAAATGACCTAAGATGTCACTAATGAGATATCTATTTTTTATGATTTGGATTTCCGATAAAAATATAATTTCATCTCTGTGAGACATCTATAATATATATTGATTAATGATGTCCCTATGACTAAAATCCAGTACTGTGTTCTGAAAAACTTGGACAAACTCAAAATACAATCAAATCACATCACACAAAGAACTGTGCTAAAACAGTTATAAACTTTTTATTATAGCAAAAATTAGACTTGCTCCAGACACGTCTCAATGCTGTACATGTTAGTATGTATATATTTGAAATTGTTAAATCGTCTTGAGTTTTCTCCAGACCATATTTGTAGGTGTATAAAAAAATTATTACATATTATTTCTGCAAAAAACCTATAAGGACCACATAAATATGTCAAATCTCTGAATTATTTGCATATTTTTTTAAATTTTTGTTTTGTTTAATGTTCACAAAAGCAAAGTTTTAAGTGATTTAATAAAAATATGTTAATCGCACAATTTGTTTTGATGAGAGTACGGAATTTAAAAAAAATGGGTACTCAGATTTTAAGATAGAAATTTTTTTATTCTATATAAAATTTAATCATGTTTTTATGTAATAACTTCTGCATTTATTTTTACACACTAAAGATGATTTTTTAATGAATATTGTGTTTTTGACCAATTGAATTATCCAAATAATTACCCTGCGAAGTTAAGATAAAACTTTTGATAGTCAATCTTACTGATGTACACAGATATAGGTTCTATATAATATATTTAAAAAAAGCACTGAATCAGTTTTATTGATATATATTGAATATTAAGTTATTTAATGATCTGATTATAATATAAATATAAAATCATAAATATATTTATTATTTATTTAATCCTATAATTTTATTAATAATTAAAATCATTCCTTGTTTATAATTTTTTTGAATTGCAATTTATTTATATGGCAAATCAAGAATACAAAAAAATCACATTATACCATTGAAATGAAAGTTTTTATTTTGAATTTAAAATGGTTTTAAAATATTATAATTTTTTTTTTTGGTTTTGATAATTTTTGTATAGCTTTTATGGAAATGTTTTATTTTATTACACTTTATTATTATATTATATATATGGGGCAGAAGTATTGAAAAAATATAAGAACAATAATATTTTTACAGTCCGTTTTAAAATGATATTTATTATGTGAATATTTTACACATTAAATGTTTACTAATAATGAAACCAAAAAAAAGTAAAATCTAAAATACCTAAAACTAAAAATTATAACTTTTGCTCCATATTCGGAAATGTGTGCCTTTGTAAATTTTCTAATAAACATCTGAAGAATTTTTGTTTTTCATTATTTTTTCCTATAATTTTGAGTTTGGAAAGTGGAAAGAATATATGATACATTATTTTTGTAACGCGTTTGTATATTTTGAATTCGATCAATTTTTTATGGACTTCCAGCAATAGCTCTGAACAGCTTGGTATTACCAGTTTAAGAACCGCTGCTTTAGACTCTAATGAAGGCTGTCCCTAACCAATAGGCAGATTAAAAAAAGCCTTAGTTAGGGTGACAAAATTAAGATAAAATAAACTAATTCTGAATAACATATTTTACTTTATTTTAAATATTGAGAACTCCTGACATGAGAAGCATTGCGGATGCAATGCAAAAATAAAGAATGTTTGAAGAAATCTAAAACATATTTTGAAACTCAAAATAAAGAGGTTAATGTCGGTTGTTATAGCATCACGAGGTGTAACAAAAATTCAATGTTTTGAGTTTGTAAAAGTGGTGATATTTTACAACTTTCCATAAAGTGCTACAATGTTTAAGGACTGCCCTGAATCTTATATAACCAAATAATTATAAAATAGGTATTTATTTATTTTTATGTTGTGTCATCATCATCAATGTCTCCACAGCCCATTGTGGGTCTTGGCCTCCTCCAACATTCCTCTCCATCTTCCTCTTTCCTGACATGTACTTCTCCAATCCCTGATGCTTATAGTTTTCACGTCTTGCTGCGCTCATCCAGCCATCGGAATTTGGGTCTACCAATGCTGCGTTTACCTTGAAGCTTTGTGTGGAGAATCTTTTTTGGTATTCTCTCTTCACTCATTCTTTTCTTTATATTTGCCCTGCCCATCGCAACCTCCCTATTTTGATAAATTATATTATGTTGGGCCCATTGTGAACATTGTAGACCTCCTCGTTGTATCGTATTCTCCAAACTCCGTTTATATGTACTGGACCAAATATTTTTCTGAGTATTTTTCTTTCAAATACAAAAATAAATATTTCATAATTTTTATTATGTTATGTACCGACATGTTTTATCACATTTTGAGGAACTTAGAAGTGATTTCACGAGATTTTTTCAGGTGCAATGGTCTTGAATATTTTTAACTATTTTAATCATTTATTTTATTTTGTTATACATACATAGACATAAAGCCTTTTAAAGTACACATTACAAATAAATAATATATTCACAGAAAAAGAAAACATTTGTTAACAGAGTATATATGTACAAGAATAAAACAGTGCAAAAGTAAACAGTAAGATAGAAAAATACCTACAATAAGTAGATACACAAAAAGTTTTGGAAAACTCAAGTTTGATGTGCAGGCAGTATCAGATGGTGCACACTGCAGAGCATTAAGAAAAGAAAAATTCATGTTCAAAAAAGCCCTAGGGAGGAAATTTTCAATGAACATATTTATAGTGATGCTGATTTAACGCTAACTTACAAAAATGTAAGTTCAGCACTATGAAGCATATTTATACTTGTTATATTCTATATTTGATTTTATTATATATCTAGATATTCACCAAAAAATAGTTTGGCGAGAATGTTCCCGGTTTTAACAACCGGTGCGGACCGTAAGGGAGACATCACCGGTGTTAAATAAGATATCGATAATTTGTTTTTTGGATTGTCACCATCCTTTTAATGATTTGTAAAAAATATTAAGACAAAATGATGGTGGTCTTCGCATCGAAAAGGAAATGAGTCCGTCGGCAATTTCGTTATTTTTTTTGGTTGACGTCTTGGATAAATTTCTTTCTATTAAGAGATGGCGCTGGTTGTCATTTATCAGATCAATTTTGTTTACTTGTGTGACCTTCATTCAGAAATCCTACTACAAATGCGGCGCTGATAGTATTATTTTGTAGGGTCAACTTTGAACCCGCGTTAACTTTTATACGTAACCGATAAGAGGTCAGTTTTTTATGATTATATTTTTGTGCTATGTTTGTATCGAAGCAGAAGTGTCTTAGAGAAATTTATACTGCTATTGTTGCCGGCAAACTTCTTGAAATTTTTTGGCGTAGTGGGGAAATATGCAGAAGACAAATTTTGGGTCTCGTTGGTGGAATGGTACATGCGCAAACTTCCCCCCACTACGCCGAAAAATTTCAAGATGTTTGCCGGCTATTGTAACATCTGGTAAGTATTGAATAAGGTAGGTACACTATTCGTATTGTTATTATCGTAAGCTTCAAAATTCGGGGATCAAACATATTTAAAAATAAGTTTTGATTATTGATTGTAGAAAAACAAACTATTGAATTGTATTCTTAAAAACATTTAATATTTAAACCTCAATAAAAAGCACATACTTATCAACACTAACTGGTAAATGTATAAACTCAAGAGCGCGGAGAAATAATATGGTTGTGTTCTAAACTCTTTACAAACTCTTATGCGTTTGTGCAACTCGTTTTAAATAATATAATTGTGTAAATATGTCAATAAAAAATCTTTTAATGAGATAAAAATAAAATTAAACCATAGTTTTAGATAAATTATCTAGAAAATACAAATGTTTTCAATCAAACATTTGGCTTGGTCGCCAATATTGACCTGCCGCAGTCCGTTGCAAAAACGTTCGACAACGTTATGCCCGTCGGAATTACACAGCTGGTCAGAAGAGTGAGATGTGTTCGTGAATTTATAGTGTCATCTCTTTTCCGCGCTCTTACGAACGCGGTCGCTCTCAGTGTTCTGAAAACTTTTGCCGCGTCGGTTCCGCTGGTCCGGGATAAGTAAAGAAAACAAATAGAATAACAATTTTGCTGTTTCGTGTCGATTCAATAACAGTTCGTGTTAAATCAGTGAATATCGGTGTCAGTTATGTGCTTATTGTAATTCAGAAGTAGTGAATAAGTATTCCTCTGTGATATAGCCGTAGTTCTTTCATTTTTCTTGTAGTTTCCGATACAAAATAGTTGTTTTTTTTTTCATAAGTTTGTCCGTGCTTCGTTTACCGGTTGTAACTTGTTGCCCTGTGAGGGATAGGAATTACCGAGTCAGGTGTCCGTGTAAATTATTTGTGTTTTAGCCCAAGTTTTTGAGTGAAAGTACTTTCGTACACGCCGAAGCGGTTGATAGATTCGTTTTATTAAATCCGAATTTAATAAGCGGCGTTGCATCATTGGATTAATAAGTCGAGCGAGTGGTTCTATTGCGGTTTGCAGCAGATCATTCCTACACAGGTATGTAGGTTTCCTATAAGGTAATGTTGCTTCAATTTGTTCCGGCAGAAAGGTGCTTGTTTACACAGATTATGAATAATATATGTCGGTTATAACTTGTTGTTTCATGTTGGTAGCCGACTAAAATAAAATCTAAACTAAACCGCCACACAGCGTGTTTACCTGATGTGCATTTTTACTAGGAATTTAGCATGCCTGTGATTAAATTCTTTGAATAACTCTTGTCAGGTAAATAATGTCACTATGCAGGATGCCGGCGACAATCGTATCGAAATATGTTAGCGTCAATCTTGCGTGTGCACTTGTATTTGAAAGTAATATAAAATAAACATTTAATATGTAAAACTGAAGATTTAATTGTTTGTCAACCGCATTACTGTAAGATTATCGTATAGTACGTAATATTTCAGAGAATGCCCATTTGTAACTCAAATATGCATACTACATACTCAACATATTGGTCATTAACGAACTTTGTGTAGTTTGTGAACACAATTGGCCGTATTCTACCAAGCAATATTGTTATACCTGTATCTTGACAGTTATTGTATAACATTGTAATGCCGCCAATTTTGACGTTTTGAGTTTGACAGGTTTGAAATTAATGAATTCAATCAATTCATAATTGTGAGTAACTTAACGTTTCTTTACGTTTTAGAACTTTCTGATTGATTGAATTCATTAATTTCAAACCTGTCAAACTTAAAACGTCAAAATTGGCGGCATTACAATGTTATAACATAACTGTCAAGATACATAAATAGCAATATTGCTAAGTTCAGAACATGACCGAATATCTACGTATCTGTCTACGGACACTTTTGTTAAAACTTTTTTACAATTCAACATTTCATTTGTGGGAACTTAGCACTTCGCTTTGTGTCATTAAATAGGTTTTCGTTTGCATTTTGTGATAAGATAAATGCAAATGGGTAATACTTAACTTGTATTTTTAAAGATTTTTATTGCCTTTTTAGTTCATAACTGTTTTTTTTTAAAGCAGCTCGATGCGAGATTTTTAGTTGTATGCCTTTAATGGTAGATTATTTCTGAACATGAAACCGATTCTGGAATATTTTATAACTTATAATTTTTTATGGGTTATCCATTTTGCAACACGCAGTTACCACAGAAAATAGCGATACTAAGTATGCCATAGGGTTTATGGAGTTAAGGTAGGTACTTTAGTGTCAGTATGCTTTTAAGCTCGTAAAATTTAATGTAATGTAGATTAAGAATTCCACGGTGATGCAATATGGTAATGGTCATGAGGAACAGACATGATTTTGAAATGGAATGGAAATATGAGGAGTGAAAATAAAGAATAATACGGAAGGTACCTACCCACCTAATCAAAAATTTATAAATCGAATATGGCTCTTCTGGTTTCCCTTAATCTTCATATTAGACGAATATTCGTATTCGCCGAATATAATCACGAATATTAAAAACAAACTATTTATAACTGAACGCAATACAACTTACGGTTTGGCTGTGCACCGTGTATCCGAACACATCTACGCACTCCATTGTCGAGTATTCCCCTAACATTGAATGAATGGATTTGTTGAGTTCTCGAGTCGTCAATTATTACTTGTTTCACAGCATAATATGAGTTCTTTCATCTGGTTTCTTTGGGTTATTAGTAAGGTTAGGTGCTCATTTCATGTAGTTTTTGTTTTGTAATACGTATTGTTCGTTCCATTTTATTTCCGTTGAGTATAAAAGTGTTTACTCTTATAAAATAATTTCAAATTAAATCTAATAACATGACCTCTCGTAAGCGTGACAAAAGTTTTTTAAAGATATTTAAAAAAGATTTTTTTATTTTTTAAAGATATTAAAAGATATTATTTTTTAAAGATATTAAAAGAAAAAAGATATTTATTTTCGACCGCTGGGAATGTACAAACGGATAAAAGAAATGTTGTGCGTTTTGAACAAAAATTTACCGGTGGTAAATTTGAATTATTAAATCTCTTAGTAAAAAAGAATAGTGGTGTATTATTTATTACCTTGTTGAACTATTCGTATTCGCCGAATAGTAGGCTCAATATTCGTGTTCGTGAAAGTAGTATTCGTTGCATCACTAATAAGAAGGTTTGGATATTATGTCATTTCTGTTCGGGAGATTTTTGTAACAGGTAATACAGGTGCAAAAAAATATAGTAAATTGTAAAAATAAAAATCCTAATTTTTTTCAATATTTTTATATGGACAGTATTATACACTCATATTAATCATTGCCAGACGCTTTGAAGCTCTATAAATAATCGTGTCATTTACATTATAGCAGCAAATCTGAATTTTATATGTTTTATTCGGGCCACTATTTAACAATGTTACCTAATACTTAAATTTAACGTTTTACGTACATATTTTTTTCTACGTGTATTACCTGTTATCTGCCAAAATCCCCCAAACTCAAGTGTCATAATATCCAAACTTTTTTTCCTACTATAGTGTCCATCTACAGAAAATATTTCAGGTTTGATACTGTGACGTAAGTCTGGCGGTCTATGTTTTTTTTAGTGAAATCTCTTTACAAACTGAACTCGTCCATTTTTTTCTTTTTACGTTCTAAAATGTTACAATTGCTTTTAAAACATTCTGGAAATATTAGGTTGTCTCATAAAAATTTACACAGGAGCGCAAAATGTACTCTTCGAAAATTGAATATATTTTTAGCGTCCTTTCAGTGTTTTGCAACGGTACTCGTTTCGATGTCCTCTGTATTTTTACATCGGATGTTGCCATAAAAAATTCAGTCGCACTGATATCCCTCAAAATAATTATTAACCGGTTCCGTAAAATAATTTTGGCAACCATTTTTTTTTTCCAGAATTTATTTATTTATTTTCAATGCATATTACATACATGCATACGCCAAATTACACAGCAGTTTTACGGCATGGTTGCCTTCAATATTGTTTGACAAGTTATTTTTCAATAGTTTTTATTTTAAGTACTTAATAATTTTTTTTTATGAAGATTTTAGAGTAGGTCATTATAGAGTATTGCATTATTTTTACAAATGATACACGATAATTATAAAGTGATGTAAGATTAGGTATAGCTTTAATATATTAATATTCTTTTACCTTGTACTTTTTTGAAGCCAATGGAGTTTTTTTGTCTTGTGTCATATCAAATAATTTTTTTATTTATTTTATTAAAGACTTTTTCTTTCACCATACACGTTGTTTGTGATTGGTATTCTCATTGTTCATCCTGTCGATCTGGTTGTACAGTTTTAGTGCGTGTCAGTGTGCATATTAATATTATTTATCATTTCTTCTAGAATTATATTATAGTTTACTTTTTGGTCAATTGGTAATATTTTGCATACTTTGAATAATTTATTATAATCATTCTTGAACATACATTAAGTTTTATTATCTACTATAAGTTTTAGGAATCTTAATTGTAACTGTTTGATTTTATCAGTGTATGTTTTATAGGTAAGACCGTAACTGTGCATGTCATACAATACTATGATTCTCCCGCACATAGATTCCAGTATATTATTTATGAGCAACGAAGGAATGCTAAAGAAACTACAAATAGTACAAAACGAGCGATGCGCATAATACTGGACTGAAAACCGTAAATCAAAGAATAATATATAATATAATGGTGCAAATATTTAAAATTAAACATGGAGTAGTACCCAAATACTTTGATGACAGGATGAAGCTGAATAAGAATTTTCATTCCTATAATACAAGAGGAAGCGACGACATAAGACTACCAAAGAAAAAGAAAAACACCTCACAAAATTGTATGATGTATAAAGGTATAAAAATCTTCGATAGCCTGCCAAAGGAAATTCTAAACATGGATAATATAAGAAGGTTTAAACTGGAGTGCAAAAATTTTATTATAAAAACTTTTAAATGATTAGATGTAATGCAATATGTCTAAGTGAAATCATATATTAGCCCACACAACATTACGTGTGGAACTAAATAATTAAGATAAATAAATAAATTAAGATAAATAAAGATCCAAAGGTCGCAGGTTCGAATCTCACCCCAGACAAGCAAGTTAGTCCTATTTTCATAGCAGAAGCATTTAGCTTAATTTGAAAATAGTAAGAATATTGATGTAACACGAATTCCGTGTTCGCATCTCTATTTAAAAAAAAAAAATCTGATAACCGAGTCGACCATGGCGAAGTAAAGAGAAAACAGTGTGCCCCGAGAGCTACATAGTCTTAGTATTAAATATTATTCCTAACCATATTATGGTATATTTATACCATATTCATATTTTGAAACATATTTGCGACCTTTCTTCCTCTGCCTTTTATCATCTCCCCGCCACTATCTACTGACTCAGTTTAATCTTTTGTTCTCGTTTTGACACGGATGATTTTGATCAATGTTTACACTCATGTTCGATTTCTAAATTTTTTACTAGGTAGATCCCTCACCCCTCATCCTACATACCTTGTTTAATCGGTCCAAATCTATCGCTCGACTGTACAAACGGCACACATTGATCGCCATCTCCGTTAAAGAGTTACCGAGTTATTTGGTCGATCTTGGAGTTCGATCCTCGTTTCGGAGTTCTGGAGGAAGGAAAAAGATACTGCGGTGGTGAGTCGAGCTTCCTTTTCCTTTAGATTTCTCATATACAGTCCACTAGAAACACACCCATTTACTCGTCCATCTCCCATCCCATACCCACATCCCTGCATGAGTTCGGCGATTTGCGTCGGTATCACGTATTTTTTCTTATTAATCAAATTGAATTACAGGTAGGTACTTAACAAAATTTATATCTTTTTTAAAAGAACTACTGGCCTGGGTAGTAAATCAGTTAGTTCCGCCCCTGGCCATGCTATTTTATTGCACATTCTTAGGACGCAGGTTGAAATTCGAACTATGGTTTTATGGATCTATTAATCATGTCCTTATGTCAAAAAACTAACTCGTACATGCAGGAAATAAATAAAAAGGTAGAACATTGGTCGGTTTTTTTATAATTTGGCTCATTCGATCTTGACTTACATTTATGCTTCCTACTTTTTATACCATTAGTCTGATGTACAATTATATTATCCGCCATTTTTTTAACGTTGTAATTTAACCAAAAACATATTAGCATCGTTTTAAAATTTACAGTCACTAAATGTTTCTGGAATGATTCATACACTTTTACTATTCGTTCTAGAATCTTCGCTGCACTTTTATCACTCTTGTATATAACTTGTTTCTCATAAATTGATGCACGTTACTAAAATTGCTCATGTCCGCACTAGAAAACTTCTCGCTTGTCGGTAGGTACTCGCGCCGAACATCTGTCAGATGTTCGGCCAGACACACGCTTGGTCACACTGCTTTTGTCACTGATAATGTCGCACTTGTCAAACGACGAAGACTGTTGCGCAGTAGTCGATCGGTCCCTTTCTATAGATGTATGTCGCGTCGCGATGGTTTCAGAATCTATGAGAATAACCCAGTTGTTTCCAGATTCGTGGAGCGTTCCAGAAGTTTCGATAGTGCATAGTCACCAGTTAATTACTGTTTCCTATTTGCTTGGAAGACAACACTGCCCGGTGTCCTATACCCGAATTCAGAGTCAATACTTAGATGATTTAAAGGTAAGATACGCCATAAAGTTATTTGTTATTTTGTACTGAAAATTACGCTTTTTAGGCGTAACTTAACCTTTAAATCATATAAGTATTGAATTCTGAATTCGGGCCCTAATGGTGCAACGTTCGTCCTCTTCCACAGCCGTCAGAAGGGCCTGGTCCCTTTCCCGACTTGTCTTGAAGCGAACAAACCACTCTCGGTATGTCCTTTCGATCCTTGAGATCGCGAAATTACTCAGCAGCTTTCCACCCTTTTTCGAAGTGGTACAGCATAATGTGGCGTATATGTGCATGGTTTTTAATGCGCATTTTAATTTCCTAATCATTTTAATGAATTATACTATGTCAAATAAAATAATAATTCAACTGCTCGAAGAATATTTTTTCTTCTTCTGTATGAAGGCTTGAACTTTGTGGTGACATTATTATTAAAATAAAACACAAATCACTTTGTTTTCACCACTATATTAGATTAAAAAATCTACATGTTTCGAGAACAATGTTCTCTTCATCAGGATTATTGTGTACTAATCTTAAAAGTTGAAACAAGCAAATATGTTACGGTGAAGGAGCGGTTGAGGGGGTTGGTGA
The DNA here is from genome assembly GCA_016648135.1 of Agrypnia vestita. Lineage (NCBI taxonomy): Eukaryota > Metazoa > Arthropoda > Insecta > Trichoptera > Phryganeidae > Agrypnia > Agrypnia vestita. The sequence goes on from JADDOH010001483.1 coordinate 44,131, forward strand.
GGGGAGGGGGGAGTTCGAGGTGTTGATTATTATGGGTCATTTGGAATGTTAAGTGGAAAAATATTCAAAATAGGATTATGCAAAAATTTCGTCTGTGTATTTATTATATTAGACTTAATATTAACATTTTTCCTAATTTCGAGTATTTCTAAATTATTTATTTGAGGTATCTTATAGTTGAAATGTAAAAATTTTAAGCCTGTATTAATATCAAATGTATGGTCAAATTCTATTAGATGTTTTGCGAAATCAGAATCAATATTGCTAGTTAATGCTTTGATATGTTCTTTAACCCTAGTTTCAAAATTTCTTTTTGTTTTGCCAATATAAAAATTATCGCAATCGTTACAATTAAGTCTATAAACTCCTGATTTCATGATAGGATTTTCACTATCCTTGTTATTTAGTATGTATTTTTTTAATTTGTTACTCGTATAAAAGGCCGGCTGAATTGAGTTAGGAATATTTTTAGTTATTATTTTTGACAAATTGTTATCGACAAATAAAATTCTACGCCATTGTTTATTTCTATCTGTTGACTTAGGATAGATATATTGTTTAAAAAAATTTTGTTTTATCTTTTTATGTATGTTTATCTTTTTATGTAATAAATTATCTATTAATTTAGTAGAATAACCATTATTATATGCTATTTGTTTAATAAGATTTAATTCAGATGTATAATTAAGATCAGATAAAGGGATTGTAATTAATCTATGTAACATGGAGTGAAACGCCGCAAGTTTTTGGGAAAAGGGGTGATTCGATGAATTGTGTATAACGATATCCGTGTATGTGTCTTTTCTAAAAATATTAAATTCTATTTTGTTATTTATCAAGGTTAAATTTAAATCTAAGAAATTTAAACTCTTATTCTTTCCTATTTCTAATGTGAACTGAATATTTTTATGTAATTTATTGAGAAAATTTAAAAATATATTTAATTGTCTTTCTGTCCCTAACCATATGCAAAATATGTCGTCAACATATCTTTTCCAACAAAATACATTTTTTAATAAAAGTGCACCACTATTAAAAATTCTTTGTTCTAAATTATTAACAAAAATATCTGCAATTAAAGGGCTTGTGCTACTTCCCATCGCTAAGCCATCTTTCTGTTTAAATATTATGTTATTGAATTGAAAATAGTTTTGTTTAAATATGACATCAAATAATAATGTTAAATCATAAACTAGGTCTTTTGTCAAATTTGAAGAATTTAACAAATTAGTGATAATTGTACAACCCCCTCAACCGCTCCTTCACCGTAACATATTTGCTTGTTTCAACTTTTAAGATTAGTACACAATAATCCTGATGAAGAGAACATTGTTCTCGAAACATGTAGATTTTTTAATCTAATATAGTGGTGAAAACAAAGTGATTTGTGTTTTATTTTAATAATAATTCAACCTAATTACTCAACGCTCGTCTTGCGGGTACACAATACTAATTCTAATTTTCATAGTTTCGCGTGTACTTTTAATTAACAATGAAAACACATTAGATTCAAAGCAGTAAATTATTTTATCTTATTTAAATTTGTATGCCCGCTGCATTTTTTTACAATCGTGTGCGGACGTGCGGACTATTCTTTCGTTTGGTTTGTGTCTTCTGAGGTATTATGCCGTGTTTTACGACCTTTCTGGCCCACGTTTCGGATCCCATTGCAGGGTCCACCATCAGGGCTGATGATGGACAGAAGTAAAAACACGGCATAATGCCCCAGAAGATTCTGAGTGGCCGTGAAAACCTAAGAATGTTCTTTCGTTAGTCATACACGTCTGAATCGTCTAGTTACCAATTTAGCTCGCAATTACACTTTACTTATTTCTTTGTTTTTAACTCAATTATTATTCATAGTCTTCCGAGCAAATTATAAAACCATAATTGAAAAACATAATTTAACTTGATTATACTTTCAACGAGAGATGTTTATAATGGACGCGATACTCACCGAGGATAAAGATTTCTATTATTAACCTTCGCGAATTTCGTTTCTTCTTTTAATTTATTTGTATAATCAAGTTTCCGTTAGAAACTTGATAGAATAATTAATGTACTCGTAATTAAGTACTCGCTGGCCTATTCCTGGTTCAATTTAGGCGAGGCAGAACATTCCCAACACAACATTAGTTAGCGCGCTTGGAGTTGTCATTAGGGAATGCAATCCAATCCCGCGAGATCTCGAAACATTTTACGAAATCAATCCCGAACCGAAAAATCGGACGAGATTATCGGGATTGATCAACATTTTTTATGTTTTGTATGTTTACTTGTGTGTATGTCAATAGAGCATTTAGTAAGTAGGTACTTAAAACTTATGTTCATTTCACATTCAAATAATGAAAGTAGCTTTGAATAATATGCTGTATTTTATCAACTTAATATAGTAATAAAAACTACTACCAAATCTACTACATTGACTGATTGATGCTTGTAAAAACGCATACAAAAACTTAAAAGCGATGATTAATAATGAATATTTTATTAAATATGCTGATATAAAAATGCAAGGTGTCGTCGTTAATTGCTATTCAGCTCTATAAACAACAAAAAAACAAAGTATTCGGGATCCCGATCCCTAGGGATCCCGCGGGATTGGAAATTCTAATCTCGAGAGATCCCAAAAGGGCAATCCCAACTCGGAATTGCATTCCATAGTTGTCCTATTAATTACATCCATAATTAAAGCAATAAGAATTACAACATACCCACTGAATAAAACTGATCTTCAAAAATAGATTTTACTGATATCATAGATCACTCAAATTCCGACATTTTTTTAAATGGGATTTTATTTCATGTTTACAAGCCTGCAACATCACTTATACCCGGGATTAAATTTGGTATGATCATCTCATTCTGTTATCATCTGTCTTCTTCTTTTATATGTAGCCGATGGCAGTGCAAATGAGAGGGTAATATATTTTTTCACATGAGTATATAAAACCTCTGGGCATAATTTTTCATAATCAATATAAGTTACTGTAATGATAGTTCAACTGCATATACTATCGATATTAGCTCATAGTTGCTTGAATCGCCTCATATCAAGGCAGGAACCCACCTGTAAAGTTTATGCTACTAGCTATGAGACACTGTACACGCAAGCCGTTTCCACATTTTAATAGATAATGTAACCGGTAGTGTTATGCCGCACACGCGTACGGGAAGCAACACATCAGAGAAAATCTCAGCGCGAGATCTTGCGGCATCCGGTGATTGCATAAATTCGGCAGAAATAAGGCCACGTTCAAAATATAATATTTTAATCAGGGTTCGAAAAAATCCAATTTTTATACAAAAAATCGGATATATATCAAAAATTGGTTATATATACAAACTTTTTTCCTCCTTTTTTGCACATGTCGATTGATACAAACACGAAATAATTAGGAAATTTATTATTTTTATTTTGTACATGAATTATTATTTATTAAATAAATGAATTGCATACTGAAAAAAGCTAATGTATGCAATAATTATATTATTATTATACAAGTCATAAAAATTACTCTTTCTAATGTAGTGTTTTGAGTGTTTGATTCTTTGTTGTGAAATAAAAAACGGATTATATGAAACAAATTTAACTAAAAAACAACTGTAAAACTTTTTAAAATACGACTAGCGCCGTCCGTAACGACCGCAGAGAGTTTTTTGGATATATATCGAAAATAAAAATCAAGCCATAAATATCGTGATATATATCACGATATCCGCGGATATATTCCTCGAACCCCGATTTTAATAAACTAACACTTTTATGTGACGATTACCACCAAGCTGATGCCGTGCGCGTATTGTCACGTTCAGATGTTCCTATGAATTAGATCACTTCTTGAATTTGGTGCATCCCTAAATAGTTGGAATTCCTGCCCCTATCGTATGTGTTGCTAACTGTTATTTTTATCATATTATAGGTCAACCGCCGACAAGTTTTGTATGACTCAAGCAAAAATAATGACTCGTGTAATAATATATCGCACCATGAGCGTTTTAGTGTATTAAATCAAGTCCCGCGTAGTTTGGTCTCACTCGATGCAATAATTCCAAAACACCTTGAATCCACCCGGTTTCTAGACCGCGAACGTTACGCGATCCCGCTTCTGGGAATCGTTTTATATTATACGATGAAGTTCTAAGAAAAAATTGTTCCATCACTTATTTAAAAATTGGCTGAATTATAGCAATTTTAAGCCAGCGTGGTAGGTGAATTTTTAATTATTTTTATATTATTCTTTGCTTTTATCAAAACTCCTGGAAGACTAAAAACTTAAATAGTTTTTAGTCTTCCATTTGCCTCAAATTAATTAAAGAAGCATTATAATTGCGTTGTCTTTCCATCCGCCCGTCTGTCTTTCTGTCCCCGTAATTTCGTTTAACGTCCGTAATTTCGTTCGGATTCACGATTAAAAAACCAAATTAAACGACAGGATACGGGGCTTGAACCTCGGGCCGTCAATCTGAACCGCCTGCTTCACGCATGTCGCTACTCCAGCCTCTCCGCGGAGCGCCAAAAAGATGCTATAAATATATACTAGGGCTTAGCAAAGACGCGATGACGTATGGATTGGAGACTATGGTCCTTACAAAGAAAAGTGCAGAAAAGCTCAAATACACGCAACGATCCATGGAGAGATCCATGCTTGGAGTAAGCCTAAGAGATAGAATTAGAAACGACGAAATTAGGCGCAGAACTAGAGTAGTGGATATCATGGATCGTGTAGCGAAGCTAAAATGGCAATGGGCAGGACACGTTGCAACACAGAATACTACAAGATGGCCTCCCAGAGTTCTGAAATGGAGACCTTGGGAAAATAAAAGAGACATTGGAAGACCTCAAAAGAGATGGGCCGATGATATTGTCGCTGTGGGGGGAAAGAAATGGCTACAATTAGCCAACAACAGGGAAGAATGGAAAAATAAGGAAGAGGTCTGTATCCAGCAGTGGAAAGACGAAGGCTGATGAAGAAGGAGAAGAAGAGCAAAGACGCGAACCGACGTTCCGTCATTTTTGACGGGATGCAGCTGGCGTATTTTTATGCCTCAAGGTGGTGTAGCCCCTCAGTACCGCCTCAGCGGCCAGATGGCTGGAGAAATTCCGCCATTTCTCGAGTCGGCGTCTCCGCGAGGACCGCGCGTGCACCGCATCCTGAAGCGGCCGTTGACCCCGCCGCGCTGCAGCTATGCAAATTTGCACTCAAATTATTTTAATCGCCGTCTTAATTAAAATATTTCCCTCTTTGAATTCATGAGGAAGCAATTGTAGTCGCGTTTCAATTACTTACACGTAACGCCGTGTTTTTTTTTTAATCGACGATTGTATCTTTTTGTGTTTAAACCCGAGCCCGTAATCGTTTTATGACTCAATCAAATTTTGCAAGAATTGAAATTGCCCATCCAATTAAAAAATTGTTTTGCGTAAAACATATTTTTAGAGCGAGAGAGAGAGAGAGAGTAATTTGGTCTAGAGGAATGAATTAACGTACCGACAAATGCGCGCAGGATAGCTGCGCGCCTACAATAACGCGCAATACAGTAATTTATTTTTATTATTCTTTTTACGCTTCTTTTCTTGAGTTAGTTAATATTAAATTTGTATATCAACTAATATCTCACCTTATACAGTTTTTTTAAACTATATTCAATTCAGTTATTCAGAATGTTTGGAGTAGGTACCTACGCTTAAATTTTTCAAGAACACAATACTGGATTTTATCCCCAGCGGACATCATTAATATATTATTGATGTCTCATAGAGACACAACTTTTTTATATGGGACAGTAGGTATGCAAGTCTTTTTGGGTGTTCAAAGGACTTATGACCTATCGTGCGGTTGGCTTAAGTGATCATTTTACACAATGTAACGTTTACTATTTCCACCCATGATATACATACTACCACATCTATCAAATTTTTGAAATTTATTGATTTGGCATTAACTTTGTGGAATGACATGATAATTTATATATGAATAAAGTGCTCGTGTAAAATTAAATTGTGGTTAGGTTAAAAAAGCTTATTTTTTCGTTATTTTTTATTTTGCTGTTTTATTCTGCGCTCTATCGTCAATGCGCAGTTGTCTTGCGCGCAATCGTCGGTATCAAAATAAGTTATTTGTGCAATATAAGATTGAGTAATGTTTTGTGCCACATAAAATAAGTCATAGATATAGAAAGAAAGAATGCAAACTTTGAAGTCGCTTATCTGCATAACTATAGATATTAGGACATTGTTTTTACATTAAAGTTGCCTTCTGTACATTATATTTCTCAGGTTTTCTCAAAAAATCATACTTTTGTAGGCATGCTCGTTTGTGGTTTTATCTTCTCAATTTGCGGTCAATTAATAAATGATCAAAAATGTATTCTACGGAGTTTAATGAGATTACTGTCGACGCCGCACGGGAAATATTCCAGCAAACACGGACAATTTCATCCCGCATTATTATCTGCATATTTTGAGTGCAACAAGTGTTGTATGCAACTTCCGTATTGTCTACCGATTAAGCGTAAGTCCGATAATTTTTGCTTTCAATTGAATAACATCACATTATACATTGTACCTATATTATAATGTGATATTTTTTATTATAATGTTAATGTGTTCTGAGAGACTCTCGGAAGTATTCCGAAAATAGCAATATTGGGATCTTAAGATTGTTATCCCAACACTTAATAGGCGAGAATAAAAATTAAACGAGATTTAGGTGTAGGTATACGTCGGTGTTTGTTAAGTTATAGAGTTAAGTAAGGATATTTGTATATTTTCACATATCTCTTTCAAATTAAATACCTTTGTTAATGGTGTCCGATGTCTACAATCGCTGTAGAAAAGTTCATATGCACTTATTAATTTCTTTTCCCACAGCGTCCCGATGTAAAACGATGGCAAAATTGTCATTGAACTCGTATACACGGTTATTTGGAAAACATTAACAACCTCGCAGGACTATATTCCTATCTTGATTATGAGTCGATTTTTTTTTTTTTTTTTGTAATGATTTTTTTACTTATTTTTAAAATTTTCGTTTGTAAAGAAATACTTAAGACTAGTAATATAAAGGAGAATCGAGTACAATTAATTGAATTTTTTTCTCCTTTGAACGGTGCTATTCTATTGAATTAATATACTTTTTTGATTAATTTTTGTTTTTACTTTTATCGTTTTTCTTATAAATGTTTATTTTTTAAATATGTTTTTGCTTCTTGTTGTTTATTTATACATGTTTTTATTTAACTCTATTTGTCTTTTGTTTGTTTGTTTGTTGCGATGGAATCTTGTAGTTGATTTTTCACCAATTTCCCGACTAGCTAGAGCTATGAACAAAGAAAGCATATGAAAGAATGTGTTAAAAAAAATTTTGGATTTTTTTAAATGGTTTTATTTAAAATCGTTTATTTTTTAAAAATGTGATTTTAATCACTATAGTTAGTATAAAAAAATATGTTGATGGTATCCATGAAAACACACGAGTTGACATCGTGGTTGCGCACGGGTTAATGGATTCCTTATTTCTATCTGTGTTTACTGCCGTAATTGTTACGTTTCGGACAGGATGAATCTGGCGAAAGATTCGGCGCACGATTCGGCGCTCCGCGATCGCGCGGGGCGGCCACGCGTGAAGGCCGAAGACCGCCAACGTCGACCCGATTCACCGAAAAGAAAAAAAATCACACCACCCACGCGAAAAGTCGAAGAAAACCTACCACGTCCTTAACAGCGCAGACGCGCTGGTCCAACCGTTTTACCTGTGCCCCGCGCGATTCTCCCAACCGAGCGTCCGAAATTAATAGGTTCTCAGTTAAAAAATATTTGATTTGTTCGTCTCGTTCGCGGGGGAAGTGCGCAGCTGGTTTGGCTTTGCGAGGTGGTCGCCGTTCTGGTTGAGGAGTCTGATGGCTAAGTACTTTGACGATGGCTCCGGAGACCATTCGTCGTGGGTTTTTGGGAACGTATCGCGTCACTCGTTTAATGAATGGCCTTTAATGTTGTATTGCTGACTCTGCTGAATGAAACGCCGAAGAATTGGTGAATGAAAATGGGATGCAGAGCAAGTTGCACGACATTTGGTTGCCTGCGAAGAATAGTGGCCGCTCTTCGGTCGTGTTTATCATGTTAATGTTTCCACATTACCAACTTTCGGAATCAGTATTCCTTGTGGCCTACGAGGAGTTGACCATTCTTAGAACATGTTTATCGAGTTTCTATATTTACATTTTTTAGAGTCAACGTTCCCGTAAAAAAGCGATTTAAAACTGCAATAGTATCACCCAGGCGCTTGCAGTGAGTACATTGAAGTATGAAGTAAATATATACGTATTTTGAAAAAAAAAATCGAAATTAAATTAAAGGCGGCAGATTATTACGATGTATTAAAATCTGAATAATTTCATAATAATTATCATTGGAATATTGCGAGATATATGTACAAATATTGTAGTGGGATCGCGACACGTTAATTGGAGCACTGTTTTTAAATTCGCAATTGACGCAACCTTCTACGCGAACTAGAAATCCTAGTTCACAGGCTTGTATAGCTCTGATTACTATAGATCACTTCTCACACGTCGGTAGGTACTTTCTTGATTTACTGTCGCTAGAACACAGACGCGCTAACATCACGGTTTCCCTTCCGTGGCCCGCTGTCAACAATAACAGTACAGCGCGGCGCCCTCGCATTTATAGACCCGTGTTCATCTTACTTTCTCGATGCTTCCAGAATTCGGTGGACCATCCCAGAACTGTTAATTTCCAATTTTAATGTAAAAGTGGGGAGTGCTTCAAAATCATCGATTACGTGTAATTCATTCTGATTCCACCACCTCGTGATAATATATTATTTTGAATTTTTTCAAATTTTATTTTTAAGTAAAAGTCATGTACTCCCTGCACGCCCCTGGTATCACCATCTTACTGATCACTAAATCGTCGTCTAAATTACAACTACAAATAATTTTTTATTTGTAATTGTAATTTATTGTATACTCGTGTAAACATGCATACATGCGTGGAAATAAATAAACGCATGATTGCACTATCAAGAACTTTGAGGAAAGATAAAGGCCTGAAGCTGCAAAGTGCAAAGTGTTGCATATTTTTCGCTATCGCTATCCAAGTCATTGTCAGTGACCACACTTGATAAGACTATAGTTTGTTCTGCGTTATATTTTGAGTAATATCTCTCGATCCCTATCCGACTTTTTACCTACTATATTTTAAATAATATTTTTCAATTATTATTGCAATATTAACTAAGTAAAATGAGTCACGTTGAATGTATTTAGTTGAACATATATTGGGAGAAGTTTTGCTACATCTGTGGTAAGCTTAAATCATGAATGCATCATGCACGCATAAGAAGAAACCCGGCACGCCCAACTCCCTGCAACAACTATACACAGGTTGTACTCGGCAGAACTACTTCGAGATCGGTATGAGAGGATACACCGGAGGTGCTGGCGACGGACAGGCAATGGAGAGAGACAGTTAGTGAGCAAAAATGGCAGAAGATAGAAGTGACAGTTCATTTGGCACGAACGTAGGCTGGTGACACAAAATTGTAAATAAAATAATGAAAACTTTGTTTCAAAAAAATTCAACGTGTTTCGGAAGCGATGCTCCCTTCCTCAGGACAATGACTATATTGAAATTAATGATCAAATATAGACTGGTTTGGTTATGGTGGGATTGGTTTGGATGGGGCGTGGTTACAATTACGCAGATACAAAGTAATTATAATGGAAAAGGTTTAAGAGAGTGCTGTTTATAAATTCCTAATATTCCTAGACTATCCAAATGAAAAACCTCCAATATTGCTATGTAAAATTTTGAATCGGATATTTATATCGAAAGAGTGATTACATTGTATTAGGTGGTTTGAAAATTCCGAATTATTATTATTGCTAAGACATCTCAAATGCTCGTTGACCCTAATTTCAAATTTTCTTAATGTTTTTCATATGTAAAAATAATTAAGATCCCTACAATTTAATTGATAAATGCCCGATTTTTTTCATTTTTAATTCCTTATGCTTGTTATTTAAAATATAACTTATTAATTTTTTGTTCGTATAAAAGGCTGGCTGTATTGTTTTGGATTTTTTTTTGCTTATATTAGAAGTTTGGTCACTAACAAATAAAAAATTTCTCCATTATTTACTGCTGTCGTTTAGAATTGGGTATATGTATGATCTGTAAAAATTTTTCTTATATATTTTATTTAATATGCTATAAAAAAAACACGAAATTGTATTTATTGTTGCTTTTCACATTATCACAAGGGAAAATTTTAATTTATTTTGTTCCTTTCTCATTATTTAATCCATGTATGTATTTATATCTTAGCGTTATCTACAAAACCGCAGTAATATATCTTATAAATATCTATAATGATACTATATTATATATATATATTACGCTCTACAATTGACGTTTATATTATCTTCGATAGGCAGATATCGCTGTAACAATCGTTTTATATTTATCTACACCGGAAATTCTAATTAATGCTGGTGTTTAAATTTTGCATTTGTAATTCGGCGTTGCATCGTAAATGCAATGCTGGTTTTATTTGCGAAGCTTTTAGAATTCTATTGAAAGTGCACATGCCTCCGGAATGTTGCCAAGTCTAAAAGTGACCAGTAATGATATTCAATAATATGCGATTCGTGGAATGCATTTGGCACTATTAAATGCCATACATACAGTCTCGAAGAATATTTACGAACATATGTAATAATATTATTATTATTTTTATTTTTTTTAAAATAGAGACGTACACGGAATTCGTGTCACATCAATATTCTTACTATTTTCAAATTAAGCTACACGCTTGTGCTATGAAAATAGGACTAACTTGCTTTTCTGGAGCGAGATTCGAACCTGCGACCTTTGGATCAGCCCTAACCACAAGACCAACAAGCTACTCAATTATTGATTTTAATGTTCTGTTGTACGTCCTAGTGCTATGCACTGTACGTGGACTCAGGTTATGCTGCTAATATCGATAATGTAAAGCAAGACAACTAACCATCACGCCGTTTTTTTATATTTTCATACATCTTCTCATGCACGATCTACGGTTGTTGAGGCGTTTAACAGAATCTGATCATGCCTGGTCTTTCGCCGGCGCCCTCTTTTCCTGTTACCTTCAACACTTGCCCTATATATTTTCTGAACCATCCTTTCCTCGCTCATACGTTCTACGTGACCAAACCATCTCAGCACTCCTTTCTTTATTCTATCTACCACACTACAGCCAGCATTACATTCACTTTTAATTTGTTCATTCCTCACTCTATCGA
>JADDOH010001484.1:0-88637 GCA_016648135.1 Agrypnia vestita
AAATAATTTATAAGAACATTGTACCTTAAGAAGTTTGAATGCTTTAGCAGAGTGAGAAATTAGGGAAAAATGCATTAAATCCACTCTGCTTCTGATCAGGACAAGATCTAAATGTATAAGAGCAACTAGCATTCTAATAATATTTATATTTATGATTTTTGTGTTTAGTTTGTAGAACTCTATGTTTATTTTCAATGAAATTTAAAATAAATAAAATTTTAAGAAATATAATTATTAATTTCTGCGGGTTAATTGTTATTTTAAATGTGACAGCTGTTTCGGCTTGTAAGGCCAACGTAGAATTGTAACATAGAATTTTATAAACTGAGGAATCTTTAATGATAAGTGCCTAGGAAAAAGAATCTCAGTACAGGGCTTCAGCGAAAACATCTAATTATATCTTAAATCTGTATTATAATTAAATCTTAAAAAATAAATATCTTAAATCTTATAAATAAGTCGATTATACGTGGTGTATCCACTGTTTGATAATGGCCTTACAAGCCGAAACAGCTGTCATATTTAAAATAACACTTAACCTGCAGAACTTAATAATAATATAAATAGTCCAGATCCAAAAGTGGCTCACTGCAATTTCATCATTCTGAGATAAATCAAAATTAGGTTTTTTCTGTTAATTTCAATTATGCATTCACATAATGTACTTATAGCTAAGATTTAAATATAAATAAAGTAGACTCGATTATCCAGGGGGTAAAGAAAAAAAATTACTTGGATAATCTCCGCAAGATAATTAACATATTTTAAAACATTTACTTGTTGCGTGATAACACTGATGCCAAATTTACACAAAGCCCTAAATTATTAAAATGGTGAAAAAATACACATAATAATACAGTTACACACAGGGTGTCTGGTAGCCAGTGACAAAAACTTAATTCAATTTTAAATAAAAAATACTCTTTACACTTTGGGTGAAATGTCAGTAGTTACTGAGATAAACAACATCAAAATTGCATTTTTTCAATACTTTTGACTTATTTTCTGAAAAACTTATCACTCCAGTAACTTATAAGCAATACTAAAAATTCATTCGCTCAAATACAAGTAAAATTAAATGATTAAAACCCTGCAAAAATTTGAAAATTATTTTTTGCATATTATGAATATTTTCTATTCAAAATTGAATGAATCTTTAAGTTTGTGTTTACTGGGGTATTAAGCCGTGTTGTTACGACCTTTCGGGCCGACGTTTCGGATCCCATTGCAGGGTCCATCATCAGGGCTGATGTGAGTACAAGTTTGTGTTTACTGGGGTATTATGCCGTGTTGTTACGACTTTTCGGGCCGACGTTTCGGATCCCATTGCAGGGTCCATCATCAGGGCTGATGTGATGGACCCTGCAATGGGATCCGAAACATCGGCCCGAAAGGTCGTAACAACACGGCATAATACCCCAGTAAACACAAACTTGAAGATTCTGAGTGGCCGTGAAAACCTAAGAACATAAAATTGAATGACTTGCTGAAGTTTTTACTACTGGCTACAAGATATGTATGCGGCACAAAAATACAAAATTGAATAATAAAAATAAATCCAAATTATACCACTTGGGTTTGGTATTAGGTATTTACATCAACTAGTAGACTCCCACTTGTGTTAAAATAAATAAAATTAAAAAATAAATTTCTGTGATTCAGGATGTCCACAATTCACAGTGTTTGCAACTTCATGAGGTTAGTATTTTATTTTCGTAATATTATTTATTAGAAAGAAAAAATTATTTTATAATTTATTAAGAATTTTCAAATATAAAAAAAATAATCCTTTATAGCCCCCGTTAAACTGTAACCCAGTTAACGTGACCCCAGATAATCGGAAGTCTACAATTATATTTATTAAATTTAAAAAAAACATTTGGTTTATAATTGTTTATATTTTATACTCTTTTGACCAAAATATTAAATGATAAGGTAGGTTGAAAAGTACACTCGGCATTGAAAACTCAATTTGGAAAAACTGTCAGTTTTGCCAAATTGGGTTTTTAACAGACAATGTGCAGAATTTCAAACATTCAGAAAAGAGAAGTCTGTTTTGACAAAAAAAAAGTGCTCTCCTCATCACCCAGTGCCAAAACTCTATTTTCTTGTGTTGCTTGCCCTGACAGTCCTTAATAGCCTGATTAAATTAATACTGTGCTACGCTAGATGGACCGATGATGAAGTATGACATATTTTAAAATTTATCCTACTACAGTTTTACTGATTCTAACAAATTATTTATAAATATGTGTATTGTAAGTAGTACTCTCAACAAAAAGAAAAACAATAATATCCTTTCAGGCAAATATTTTAAAAAGGCACTTATTAAAAAAATTATATAAATATTATTAAATTAAATATCTAAAAAGAAACATAGAATAAATAAAGCATTATATGTCTTTTATTTTTACATAACACTTATTGCAATGCACAATTAATTAAAAATAAACTTTTAAAAATGACCCACCAGGATAATATACCATAATGGTGCTCATGTAGGCCAGGCTATTTAAGTGTAGAGCATATCTAAGTATGTACAAAGGATTTCTAATGAATGATTCTGCAATGATTGTTACGCACATTCTCAAATTCAATTCATCGCATTCGTCACTTGAGATTAGCAACCATTGGACATTCCACAATTGGTGATAGAAATAATTATTTTAACTTAATAACAAACACTCCCCCACACCGATCCACAAACTCATTAAATACTTTGTAAACATATCTCTGTATAGTAGAACCTCGTTAATTCCAAATTCAAGGGACCATCAAAAACAGCATTTGAATTACGCAAAACACCACTAATTTGAAATCTCTGTAAACCTCACAATTTGTTTATTTCAGCATAAAAAATATTAAATTGCATTATTCACAAACACATCACTTAATAATGTGTGACAGGAACACTGCTATAACAAATAAGAAACTTTTCGATGTTTTCGAAACTTTGTGGTTGGACATAATTATTAATTTTAATTAAACAACTTCGTATTAACCACTATTATTATTGCTAGAATATATAATGGCCAGTTGTTTTGCGTCCGTCCTGATGAAGATACGGTGGTATCGAAACCGGTAGACGTAGAGTTACTAGTTAGGTGGTTAATACAAAATTGTTTAATTAAAGTTAATAATAAAAAAACTATTAAAATTGCGCAAAAATAAAAAATTATCACATATGATTTATGCATTTTATTTCAATTTTTAATGCAACAATAGAACAAAGCAAACAAAAAATATATGTAGGTACATATATTTTTATTGATTTGTTAGTTTTGTTCTCTCTTTTTTTAGCATTTAGCATGATTAAGAAGCTTACAATTATTCCAAATTGCCATTTCAAATAATTAGAATATATTAAGTCATTTCAGCACAAATTAATAATTGATGTCATAAAATGTTTGAAAAATTACACTGAATTTATAATTAATAGGGTTCTACTGCACATATGTATTTTATAGTATGAAATACCAACCAAACCATTTGTTTGTTCATATTCAAAAAATAAATTCAGCAAGAAACATATAAATTTCAATAAAGAAATACAGTACAGATACATACGAGACTGACAAAGTCTATGGTAGGCGGGTGAGATAAAGCAGATCATAGTTCAACTTCAAAGGTGTAAACCTCTCTGTAATGAAGCTGAGTTCTAATAATATTATTGCCATTCTTAGTAACATTATTTACACAGAAAGTTTCCAAAGTAAGACCTCTGGTACTTCCACAATAGTATAGTCACAATCTTGCAGTTTTAAAAAGTTTTCTTTGGCATAGATTGAATCCAAATGTTATCCTCAATCTCAGAAATAAGTAATACGATTCCAATATGTTCAGAGATCCAATTTGACAAATTAACAGTGTGCACTTCCGTCGTACCTCTTTTATCATCACCAGAGTTCTATCGCACAGTGACCTTGAGCACATTAGTGGCCGCCACCTCTATCTGTCGATGGACGGCGTTGACCTCCTCCTGCGTGAGGGTGCGCTCCATGTGGCGGTACACGATGCGATAGCAAAGGCTGTTTTTGCCGTTTTTTGGATGAACAAACGTGTCCACCAGCTCCACCTGCACAGGAAAACATATTCATAGGTAAGATAATATCGCTGCACTTATAATTACACTGCACTTACAGATTGACATACAATGGGTACAAATTATAATTTGAGTTATAATAGTTAATATAATAATAGTTAATATTATTCTGTTTTTGCTACAACTTCAATTAGTTATTCAAATAAAAACGAGCGAGCTTTACAGTAGTCGCATATGATGTGCAACATTTGACATCTCACTATTAAATATATCAATTGAGCAGCAAATTTAAAAAGTTTAATACCTATATTTACTAATTAGTAAATACAAGTAAAGAAAATGTATGTGCATTTATTTATTATTGAATTTTGCCGCACTACATTGGCACTGTATATCTACATTTCATTTTGTGTAGAAATGTGTTTGGCCAATTATATGTTTTTATTTATTTTCATAGATGGCGGTAGTGTGCCGCCATACATATTATATGAAAACTTTGAATAAATATTTAAAAATAATCACATAAATTTCATAAAATTTGAGAATGTAAATCATTAATTATTTACATTAATGTAATTAAAATAAATTAAGAGCCTGTTGTTTGATTAGAAGTTAGAGTAAAAGTTAAGCAAAAAGCATAGATTTTTACGAAAACAGGTGTTTTGATTGGTGGAGAATCATGAAGAGCGCGCGCTCATTGGTTAAATGAAATTGCCTGCGTCTTATTTCCTGTTACGCATTTCCATTCTTTTTCATGAAATCACTGCCACAGATTGCAGGAAAGCGAGAGGAAAGATGTTACACATCAAAAATAAAACACGATTTCTCAAATCATAGATATGAATTAATGTAAATTCCTTGGCCACAATTTAGACCTAATACGTCCGCCTTGTTTAAAAAAAGGAATGGCCACCAGTATCACTTTGTTCCTCATCAGAAAATATTAAGGGATTATAACTATTAACATACATGACATTAAAGGGATTTGGTAATTATGGAAACCTAAGTAGCCAACTTGGAAAGTTAGTTGTTCTCTTGGCATTTAACGCCACAAACAGTTCTTATTGACAATTGTAAAAAAATAATCATGATGTTCGTGAACACTTGATATTTGAAAGATTTTCAATTATTTCAGTACGCTTGAGTTCTGGAGTAGTTAAATCTATACTGTTGAGAATTTGTAACATTTTATATCAAAATTCTAATAACGGGTTGTGGGGGTTTATTGGAAGAAGTTAGTGTTAATTGTGACAGTGAAGAAAACTGGGCCCAGTAAACGATTATTGTATACGTAGTTCACCTGAGGTAGTCTCAGGATATTGGACACATCCAAGATTCTGATACAAGTTTCTTTTTTAGATTATGCCTCAGTTTAAAAGCTTGCTGGTTTACATTTTTTTTTACTATAGCTGTTTGAGGATTTTGGATTTGCTTTATATTCGAGTTGCAGGAGTGACCCCATGGTCGGATGCCATATCTCAATACAGACGCGACCAAAGAAAAATAGTTTATTCATAATAAAGCCTTTGGAATTTCATAGTGAATTTTGTAAAATCTATCTATTGACCTGAGATTACCACAAATATTTTTTTTATTGACTTGCAAGTTCATTTAAAATGTTCATCAATAATTAAAGCAAGGTATTTTATGCCACTTCACAAATTCAATCCAAGTACAATCGCAATGACTCACAATATTATTCTGAATGAAATCAAGTTCTGTGCAATTATATTTGGTTGTGTGTGTGAAAAGTATAATCTCCAGATAGAATGACGATTGCTTCTGAATATTCAAATGGCTAAATCCAAGATCATGGTCCCATTGCATATACAACGAAAATGAGTATTTCACTATATTATTGAACGTGCTAATAACAAAATGAAAGATAATTTACGTTTAAATATGTAGTAAGTATTAAATAAGATCATCATCATCATCATCATTCTTGGCACTATAACCCTTGGTGGGTCTTGGCCTCCTCGATAATTTTTCTCCACTCATCTCGGTCTAGTGCCAGCTCTCTCCAGTTTTGAAGCTCTAAGGCAGAGATATCTTTGAGGACGTTGTCACTCCATCTTAATTTTGGCTTAAATAAGATATTATACTTTAAAGTTTCGAAAAATGCACCACATATTTTGACATTTCATAGGCAATATATGAGGTTAGGTTAGGTTAGGTTATTAGGTTTGGTTTGTTTAATTTAGATTACAAATACTTTAGTTAGATTAAATTAACAGGACATTAAATTATATAGTGAAATACTTATTTTCGTTGTATGAACGGGACCATATTCTTGGATTATTCCCATATCCGATCAAGGATTTGCTCAAAATTCTGATGTGTGATAGGATATTTTCATAACTTTAATTTATTTTATTTAAAATTTGCTTTTCATGTTGATGAAAATAAATAAAGTATTGTTGCATTAAAAAAATCGGTTATTAAAATTTCCTTCCTTCCTTTCTCCGGTACACTGAAAAATTAATAAATGAGACTTATAGATAAAGTCAATATATTCACGGAAATATACAAGGTGCCTAAGCGTAATTGGATAATGCGCCTACCCCGGATAGGAGGAGACCCGTGGTTCGAATCCCGGTAGCCAAATATTTTTTCTTGGATTTGATTTTTCTTATGTCTTTCTAATTGATTAATAAATTTAGTTTCATGCATACGCATGTTTACGGACAACAAAAAATCAAGAAACTTGAATTCTACATTCAGAATTTTCAAAATTTCAATACGTTTAGATTTTACACTCGGTGTAATTGTGATCTTTGTATATACTATAAGCCGAAATTGGTATATGTACGTTTTAGAATGACTGTATGGTAATTGGTATCAACAATTAAGTATTTTGTAGATACATAATTACTACCTTATGAAAATAAATATTACTGACGAATTCAAAAAAATATTATAATTGTGTTCTATAACGCCACTCTGGGACAGGCGTAGCCTAGTAGAGTGGCATAATCCACAAATTTAACAACAACAAAAAAAATGTGTAATTTATCTTATATTTTATTGTTAAATTAGTATTAAGTACCTCTATTTGTAAACAAGGATTTTTCGAAATAAATAAAAAAAAAAAAATTAAGTATATGACTGAGATTGGGTAACGGTGAAAGATGGTCAATGGGAAATAAAACATGCATTTGGTAATAATTTCTCACATAAACAGGCAGATATGTGGCCCACAGACAGATATGTGACAGCAAATTTATTACGAGCTTGTAAATTTTAAAATAATTATGAAAAGGTCATTTTTACAAAATATAATAATTTAGTAAGCATATTGCGCTTTATTACGAAGAATAAGTTTTATTTGAGACTTGGTTTGGAACGAAATTTGAAACAGACATTTTCGGCTCACCGAGCCTTCATCATCTTCTATCCCGAGTGTCAAGCCCCCGTAATTAAAAAAGGAGCACAAAATGTGACTACTGTCATTGTGACATTAATGTGAAAACCGAACTGTAAGGAAAAATTAAGTATAGTAGGACCTTGAACCCCTACAGAATTGATTCGAAATTCAACATACAAAAAAAAAATCCCGATGTGATTGCGAAATTCGCTTAAAATCCTAAATTTATATAAATTTAGGATCCTAAATTTATATAAATTTTTCTAATTTTTTTATTTTATTATTTTTTAATTTTAAAAAAATTATATAAAGAAAATAAAAACCCTTATGAAAAAAGCCATCAAGTTTTTGAAAAATGTTTGTAATTTTGCACATTTAAATGTTTTAAATCGTAAAACTTCTGAAAAAAGCCATAAAGTTTTTGAAAAATATTTGTATTTTTGCATATTTAAAGAAATAATTTCGAAAATGCAATATTTATTATGCTAATACAAAGATCGTGACATTTCTATTACTAAAGTACCCGATATTAACATATCTGTTAAATATATTGACATATCTGAAATATTTTTTTCAACTTTGTCAAATTTCAAAAAAATTTCAAATTATGTGAACCAAAATGTATTAATTTATGGCGCAAGGTGCCAAAAATTATTTTGAATTACAAATTACCATGTTTTTCGAATTATAGGGGTTAAAGCGCCCTTGAGGTAAGTATTCGCGAAAACGGCGCTATATAAGTTATCCAAATATTATTATTATTTTATTATTAAACTACTACGAAATTAACATTTTGGGAGTTTTTTATTTAAAAAATTTTGAATTATGAGGAATTTTGAATTATTAGGGTTTTACTATCTTATACATTTGAAAAGCAACCAACGTGTAGGTGCTCCATATATGAATATCACACAAGATTGCTTATTACACGTACTTACAGTACTAGGAATACTATATTACCTGTTCCACAATATCTCCTGCCGATTCCCGGACCAGGTCGTAGAAATCATTACTAGAGAAGTCCTCCGCGGTCTGCCCCTCGGGTAGCCAGAACGACAGATCGTTGTAGCACTGCGGGTAGGTGGACACGGGCCGGTACTTGATGATGCGGCCGGGTTCACGTCCCGAGAACTGACTCAAGAAGCCCGAGTCGTGGCTCCAAAAAAGCCGGATGTCCGGGATGTCAAACAGCGCCATGGCTAGCCTCTCTAAGCCCAGTCCGAAAGCGAAAGCGATAGTGTTGGTGGAGCCCGTCTGCTGCAGGATTTCGTGACGCACAATGCCGCATCCGAGAACCTCCATCCAGCGCTCATTGAAGTACACCTCTAGCTCCCAGGAGGGCAGCGTGAAGGGGAAGTGCGCATCTATCCAGCGATAGTCGATATTTTCACCAAACAGGTGTTTCACCATACCCACCAGGGCATGCTTCAATTGGTACTCCATCACTTTGACTGCCTCCAGGGTGTGGCACGGCTGCTTGCCCGCCTCTGTACCTCCCGGTCTACGCTCAAAGATGGCCAGGTCAGGTTTGTCGGGAAATAGCTGGTCACGAGTTTGCGAGCGCACAGCATCTATCTGAAAATCAAAAACATCATCATTAGCGAAGCCATTTAGTAGTTTATGGAGATAAGAAATAAAAATGTCATTTATTCCAAATCTGTGCCTTATCCCACCCCTCTATGTTGTTTTCTATTTAGTTCATTTTTAAATAATGTTTCTGATACACTGCTCCATGTTACGGAGAGAGCCTGCCACTGCAAATATTCTAAAAAGCTTCCTCAATACTAGATCACGTCTCATCTTCCGCAATCTTCTTCATTGGCCTACAATCCGACAACGCCATGTTTATCTCTACTTTATAATGTTCTTTTCAACACTCACTCACCTCAATACCTGACATCTAAATTCAACTTTCTTATCTAATCATGGCCTTCCACTCCATACAGCTGACAGTACTTCACCATCCATTCACATTCATAATACTGGATTCTTCAGCCCCTCATTCCGAGCGCAGTCGGCTGGGCTGTGGAATCAACTGTGCACAATATCACTTCACCATCTTCAAAAGCAGACTAAAGTAATTTTACCTTTCCCGAACCTACTTGTCTCGTTGTCGAGAAACAAGTTTTGTCACTATAATACTGTATACTGGAAATATGTTTCAATTGTTATATGGTGTGGTTGGTTGGAAGAAATTGCCAAGTGACAATATATTATACTTAAATATTGTAAAATTTGATTATTCGCAGATGATGCGCTAGTATACATATCAGGAGACAATTATATAGAAATCATTAACAAACTAAACCATGACCTTAATCAAATATCAATATGGCTGAAAATAAATAAATTAAAATTAAATATCAACAAAACAAAAGTAATGAACATTGGAAATAAGAGAATACCAGGTGCACCAACAATAATTATCGATGGGGAAGCAATCAAAGAAACAACTGATATAAAATACTTGGGAATAATTATAGATAATAAATTAAACTTTTTATTGAAGACTAATTATGTAACAAAAAAATAGCAAAATGAATTTCACTCTTGGGAGAATCAGAAGACATATATTAAAACAGAATCGTGCAAAAATATATATAACGCAATAATAGTCCCCCACATCAACTACTGGAGCAATATACTGTTTCTGGCTAATGAAAAAGAATTGAAAAATTTGACAATACTCCAAAATAAAGCATTATTTGTAAGCTTTCTAAGGCCCGGTTGTTTCAAGTTCGATCAAAGTAAGCGGTCGATTAAAGCATAGATTTTTACGAAAACAGATCGTCTGATTGGTGGAGAACATAAAAATCTATGCTTTAAAAGAACGCTTACTTTAATCCAACTTGAAACAACCAGCCCTAACAGTGATGTTAGAAAAGTTACAAATAATGACATTTAGATAGATAATTAAATTTAATTAATGTACTACTATTTATATACAAAATTATTAATGGACACAACAATATTGAATTATTAAGAAAAATACCAAAAAAAAACCAACATGACCATTGTACAAGAAGAAAAGATGAAATAAGATTACCATTCCGAAAGAAAAAAAGATCGCAAACTTCGATGATGTACAGTGGGATGGAGTTATATATGAAACTACCAGGGGATACTAGGGATGAAAACAATAAAATGAATTCAAAGAAAAAAAAAATTAAAAATAATGATTAAAAATTTTATTATTATGTTGTATATATTAGGAAATATAAAAATTATTGTATTACCTACTTTAAGAATAAAAAAATAAAATAAACCTGTTATTGTATAAATATGTGTACAAAAACTGAATAAATAAATAAAATTAAAATTGTGTCAGTGAGCTCTAACCTGATGGAATACGGGAAAGTGCGTGGAGTCTATCTCATCCCGGCGGTAGACTTCCCCCACGATGAGGAAGTTGTCCAGCCCAGAGCGGATGAGGTCGGCCTGGTGGGCGGTGGTGTGTGCTCTCAGCAAGGTGTGCCTGTTGATGTAGTAGCAGTCGCTCTTCGCGCGGCTCGGATGCCCCTCTGGTATCAGCAGATCGTCGAAGTTCTGCTTGACGGTCACCACGGGGCTCAGGCGGTCGTGCACGCTGAACACCGGGCTGCCCTTCACGTTGACGTACGCCCCGTAAAAGTGCTGCACTATCTTTTCCCGCACCAGCGACAGAGGGTGGCCCTTCTGCAGGTGCAGATTGCGGTTGATGTAGGACAGGATTTTCGGGGAAACATTCGTAATATCATCCGTCTGGTACTCGTGGGAATTAATTACGATCGAGTCCTTCTTCTTAGGCACCGTGGAATATGAGCGTCTCACTAGTTCCAACAAGATTCTCTTGGATCTTATGATACTTTTAAAACCCATTTTGAATCTAATAAAAACAAAAAAGTTGGGTTAGGAAAAACAGAATTGGAGAATTTAATTCGTTCATTTTCGTAATATATTTTCGATAAGGTACTTACGGCTTTACAGGTGTTTTGCCGGTTTACGTAAATATAATTAATTATGAAGTAATCCTGTATTTATTTAAAAAAAAAAAACAAATCTGGCATTCCTCCAGCCAGGAACAGCTGATCATAGAAAAATGCAGCATATTAGGGATGGGCGTTGAATGGACGGACTAGTTGAAATCAACCGTTGACGTTGCAACGACGCGTCGACCGTTTACGTTTATCGCATGGACTAGTTGAATTCGTAAACGGTGGACAGCGGACGCCGTGGTCGGTGGACGATTCGAGATTAACCACAGAATATAGACCAAAAAGATTAACGCAATGCAAAGCAACGAGCGAGAGCAAGACAAAACGTCTCCGTTTATTTCTCTCGCTGTCGACTTGTAGATGCTATAGACGTCATAGACGGCTCGACAGGTAATTTCATTTCAACTCTAAAGTACACTACTATAGAGTGCAGATCTGTGTACACGAACTATGACTAGAGATTTGAAATTTGAATACATGCGTAGCGCGAGATAGGCTTAATAAGCTATTATCCATTATTTTTTACTTGATTTTTTGTGATGTCACGTGCGACGATTCGGTGAATTCCCAATTTTACGCCGTATAAAATAAAACAATTCTGTTTAATTATTTTATTTTTTATTGAACTCTTATTAATTAATAGGCCGGCTAGATATTTTTCTAAAATCAATATTTTATTCGATCGATCTCGACTTCTTATATATTTACCTGAAAAGGGATGCTAAAATTTAATTATTGTGTTATTTCCTTACTTTTCAACTTTAGCATATAAATGATAAACAAACTTGTAGGGAATAAAAATTTCTATACCTAGCTATGGTCCTTATTCAGGAGTCCAACATTAATTATTGTATATGTAATATAATCTTGAATTTAGGTTTAATTAATTTTTATTATAAATTCCCTATTTTCAACTTTGTAGATAAAAAAATTAATCTATTTTGTTTACACCACTTTTTATTGGTTTTTTACATGTTTCGGGAACAATGTTCCTTTTCTCAAATTGAGCCTTAAACTAAAGTTGACAAATAATACAGATATATTTATTTATTAATAATGTCACCACTAAGTGAAAGTCTGACTTTGAAAGATGTATTCTTCAATAAATTTCTAGATAACATCTCAAATGTAAAGTATTTTTAAATTATGTATTTATTTATAAATTTATAGATAATAAATAAATGTAAAGGTTTTTATAATTTTATTTAACTTGTATTGAAACGAATGAATTTTTCGTAATCGATTTGAGTTAGGTAGTGTAGTGATAGTCCAACGTTTTACAAAAAATAATACTCATAATCAAGGCAGGAATATAGTCCTGCTAGGTTATTATTGTTTTACAAATAACCCTGTACACATGTAATAATGTGTATCTAATATATTTTTTTATACACACATTGCTTTGTACTTTATATTTTTAAGTTTTATACTCATATTTTAATGCTTATACCCGATACTTTCACTGCTTATATATGTAGTTTATATTTATATTTTACTGCTTACACCTGATATTGTTGTGTATACCTACTTCTTTCTTTATTATATATAGAAAGAAGTATATAAAACAATATGTAAAAGCCTATAAACAAATAAATAATAAAATACTTCTTTTTACATATAAGCACAAGTAGCGGTTTTACTTTCCCCGAAACTATATTCCTTCGAACTTCTTTAAATTTTAAAAATTAACGTAATAAAAATAACCAACGGTTGTGCCGTCGAGCAGCGTCGCGTCAAACCGTAGACAGTTGACTATCGTCCCGATGTTTAGATAAACGTCCGCGACGTCCGCGTAACGAAGTTGACGCGTCAACTAGTTGACGAATTCAACTAGTTGATCGTTTCGTCGATGGATGGACGTGGACGGTCTCGTTTCGTCGACGGTAAATACGTTGACGACCCATCCCTACTGCTCAGATAAGTTAACATTCCGCACAAATTTTGTTTTTGAGATATCTTAATTTTATTTTTGTTCAATTTTACTTAAATTTTCATTTCCATTCATTTAAAAAAAATAGGATACGGATAGGGCAGATTGTCATTCTGTCTACTCTGCATACGAAAATCAGTAAAGCTTCTTACTCTTTTTCACTGAGAACAAGGTCTAAGGGCCGGTTATATCGACTCGGATGCAGTAATCTTGCGTTTTCCACCAATCAAATAACCCATTTCGTAAAAATCTGTGCTTGAAATGAACTATTACCATAAACAAAATTGATAAAACCGGGCCTAAGCCGTATGTGTGCAATATATTTTTTATGATACTGAATACGTAATCTATATCTAATCTAATATCGTAATCCAGGCTTATTTAAAAATCGCAAAAAGAAATAGTGAGCTAAATTTTTAAATTAAACTGTGATTGTGGTTATGATATTACTCGATTGGTAGCTAACTATTTGTAATTCGGCAGCAATCCTTGGTAAAATACTAGAAATTAAACCTCTAATACGTAGTTAAATCTCACATACCAGTTGTTAATAATCGGTTACCAATCAGTCACAATAACGGTTTAATCGGAAACGTTAGTAAATATATCGACGGTCCCTATGTATGCTACCGAATCTGCGAAAATTAGATTTTCGTTTTACTATCTTTAACTACTCAATTTATTCTATATTTTGATCATGTTCAAAATTTTGAAATTTCTCGTGAAATAAAGGAAAATTAATTATTTAAATGAAAATTCATCAACACTATCCGAAAATATAAAATAAACTTGAGAGTTTAAGATAATCGATTTGCCGACATACAATTTTAACCCTTATTAATAATATGACTGCTTGGGAATATTTTCAAAACTCCATTCAACTTACAATAACTTGATTTTTTTAAATAAAATTTAGTATTTTTTAATATTTGTCAAAAATCAATGTTTTAAAATATATGTTGAGCTTTTACAGGAACTAGACAAATTGACCATTTAGAAAAAAGATGAATAATGAAAAGTAAATTGTAATTATTAGTACCTACCCACTATATACATCTTCTGTTTTATTATTTGAGTTTTTTTTTATATATATTTTACTTAAAATTTCACAATTTCATTGTTTTATATCTTTCATTTAATGTTTTTCTTTTATGCTATTTTTGTTAGCGGTACTTTGTGTCGTATAGAAATTAATTAAATTATAAAGACCTTTTATGGGTGACATTTTACATTAATATATGGTTTTTGGTTCACAATTTGAAGATGAATTATAAAATAATGTATTTTATAAGAATGTTCGCACATGTTTCACATATTGAAAAATTAGTAAAACTAAAGTTTTCTATCATTTAATTTGATACGGTACACACATTTGTTTATTCATTCCTTCCTATTCACTATTTACACAAACACTTGTAAAGAAATCAACAATTTGACCGTTATTAACTTCTATCGCGTACGTCACCCGGCGGTGGGCGGCGAGGCGAATCTCCACTGTGCAAGCGTAAAGTAAAATGAAACCACCTCACAAAAAATATTCCTTGTTTCCCGTCAGCGCGGGGCGTGCTACGAGCTCTGTTTACGTTACTCGCTCGCGGGCTCGCCTCCGCGCGGACCGGACTTGATTGTAGGTTAGTCAACTGTCAAACGCAATATAAATAAACATGGCGGCTTGAGCAATAACGTGTCGTCTGCGCAGGTGCAAGATAACGTCGGTGACGTGCAGCTGCGAGGCGCGCGACATCTTCTGGTGCCAGCACGTGGTGGCGCTGTCTCTCTACCGGATACGGAATGCAGACTCCGTGCGCCTGCGCGTGCCCATTTCCGGTAAGTTTTCCCAATATTTATGTTTTTCTTTTAGTGTTGTAATATTCGTATGTAATGTTTAGTTGAAATTGAAATATTGGCTAAATCCAAGATAATGGTCACATTGCATATACAACGAAAATGATTATTTCACTATATTATTGAATGTGCTAATAACAAAATGAAAGATAATTTACGTTTAAAAAGTAAGTATTAAATAAGATATTACACTTTAAAGTTTCGAAAAATGCACTGCATATTTTGACATTTCTTAGGCAATATATGAGGTTTGGTTAGGTTAGGTTATTAGGTTTGGTTTGTTTAATTTAGATTACGATTATTTTAGTTAGATTAAATTAAGAGGACATTAAATTATATAGTGAAATACTTATTTTCATTGTATGAACAACGGGACCATATTCTTGGATTATTCCGAAATATTTTTTATTAACACGTCTTGTGCGGGTGCGGTATTAATACTAGGGATGCGTCGATACACACTTCTGCCGATACGATACCGATATTTATAGAAAAGTATCGACGATACCGATCCCGATGCGGACAGTGAAGATTTCAAAAGGTGTAAAAAGTTATGGGTCTAGATGAGACACAGACGAACTTACTTGTATAAGATTTATTTAGCATGTTTACTTTATAATGAAATTATAAAAATTGTAATTTAACAGAACATTACGTTCAGATTATTATTATATGAGTAGCTTGTTGGTGTAGTAGTCATGACGCTAGCCTAGTGATCTGGTGGTCGGTGGTTCGAGCCCTATTCCAGAACACCAACTATTTAGTCCTAATTTCATAGCACAGGCTTTTGGCTTAGTTTGAGAATAGTAAGAATATTGATGCGACACGTATTCCGTGTTCGGAATGAAATTATGAAACGCGGGGATTCCCCGAGCATAGATTAATTGTGCCGCATTTAAACATGAACTAATTAAGCGCGAAGATGGCGCGTTTACTTATGGATTATCTATAAAGCGAAATTCAAAATGTATCGGCAAATTAATATCGCCCATTCGGATGCATCGGAAAACCCACGATATCGCCGATATATCGGTATTGGATGTATCCCTAATTAATAAGTCCAAGTGCGGGACGGGTATTAATATCTTTTGTGTAAACTTTTCTTTAACTACAAAAATATAACAAATCTCCATCTTTTTTTTTTTCCCAACGTTTAACAGAAGATAAGTCAGAAATATTGTAATTTTTTTTATTATTTAACTTGTATTAAAACGAATAAAATTTTCCTAATCGATATAAGTTACTGTAATGATACTTCAGCGTTTTGTAAAAAACAATTCACATAAATATTTTAAAAAAAAATGCAAATTTTGATATTGCATAACACCATAACTATTGATATTAGGTCATGGTTGCTTGAACATTCTTGACTTATAATCAAGGCACGAATATAGTTCTGTGAGGTTATTAATGTTTTTCAAATATCCCTGTATGAAAAATATTGCTTAAAAAACTCCAAACAAAAAATAGATATTTCATTTACCAACGGCGACATCTGTACTGGTTTTTGGGAGTGACCAAAAAATTTTAACCGCAGGTGGCAGTATTAAAAATACGACACACATATGGAACAAGGTGTGCATATTACACATATAACTCCCAAAAATTTGGTAGATGTGGTAGTCTAGCATGGCTGGAATTGGTGAAGTGATCACCAATTTCCAATATGGACACCTAAAGAAAGTAGCTTCGACTCTATGAGACATCTATAATACATCTTGATTAATGGTGTTCCCCAGGGGATAAAACCATTGTGTTCTTGAAAAATTTGAACATAGCTATTAAACTTATTTTTCGATTTTGAATATCACGTATTTCCTTTTAAGGTTTATTTTATTTGCAATATTTTTTATTTAGTTGCTTCGTCAGAGTGCGGTAAGGTACATTAATTAATACGGAGTAGTAATCATTCAATAATGAATTCAAACCAGTTTCTACATTCAGATGTGACGTTTGCTGTGACGGATGCGAAATAGAGCCTCCGTATGCTGCGGAGATAATCCAAGTTAATGCCGCACGGACGGATCGATTAAGGTTCGGATTGTTTGAACCTTTTCTCAAAATTGATTACTGGCCGAAAGCGAATTAAACCGACCAATTTTCTAAATCAGTGTAATTTTGATGTACCTTCTTAACAATTTAATCCTGTTTCCATTCCTTTTTTTTCGAATTTCATTAAAAGCTATATATGCTCATCATAAAACATTTTCTGAAATTTACTTTTAATAATAATAAATACTTACAAAACAACTTACTGCTAAAAAAAACTTATTTATTATTTACTTATTCACTAGGTGCATGCAAGAAATGGAATTAACGTTTAATACTAAAACGGGAGTGCCTGGAAGAATTAGGTGTTTTCGCGGAGTGCACACTAGGAGTGGAAAACATTATCTAGTGTTGTAGTGGTCTGATTCTATAGGTTTTTATAGGATTGTCTAAATAAATGCGTCTTTAGTTGTTATTTGAACTGCGGCAAGCTGTCTGTTTGTCTCAGTTTATTAGGTTATTATTAGTCTGCTTTTAAATGAATACCAACAATGTGCTTTGGATATATGTCGACGGATATTCAAATACTGGTCAGTGATAAGATTTGAAAATACAATTTTAATCAATGCAATTATAATGATAGTTTTGAGTATTTATATGAAAGTTTGGCAGGTAAGACAATAGAGGCATTTCCGTCCAGAGCCAACAACAAGCGCGGGTTAGTAACCCGGCCATGTTGCTCTGAAGGTCATTAGTTCACCTCCATTATGACTTGTTGATCTTTAGCATTCAACAATCATTGTGTGCTCGTTCTACATTTCCACCGTCATTCCAAGTTTGACGACAATTTAGTCATTTCAGACAACTATCCAATAGCACGTTCTTAGAAGGTGATTTACGTCTAGTGCTTAATGTTTTAAAACATAAAATAAGGTTATGGATCATGAACACAAAACCACCAGAATAACCTAGAAAAAGTAGTGAGACTAGTTGCTTGCTTCGCATTGCTGGCAGTTATTTGAACAATTTGAAACCTTTATAGTATAGGTAAACTATTTTGCATTCCCGTTAGTTTTGTTTGTGCGTTTAGCTTAAAATCCCACCGATACAGTTGAGAGTGAAATTTTAGGATGTAACCAGTCAAAAATTTATTTATGGGCTTTTACAAATATACAGAATATAAATTTAAAAAATAACGTAAGACAGATAGATATACAGTTAAAAGGTACAAGTACATATAATAGAATTGTGTAAATTTAGATTCCTGTTGAAGATTCAAGTGCATATAATAGATTTGTGTAAATTGCAGTTAAAAAGATTCAAGTACCTATATCATATAGATTTGTATAAAATAAAAAGAGAAGTTAAAGTAGTGAGAAGAAAATGATTGTAAGTAGTAAGAAGAAGAAAAAAGAGATTGCAGTTAAAAAGGTTCAAGTACATTTTACAGATTTGTATAAAATAAAAAGAGAAGTTAAAGTAGTGAGAAGAAAATGATTGTAAGTAGTAAGAAGAAGAAGAAATAGATTGCAGTTAAAAATATTCAAGTACATCTTATGGATTCGTGTAAATTAAAAAGAGAAGTTTAAGTAGTAAGAAGAACATGATTGGAAGTATTAAGATAAAGAAAAATAGATTGCAGTTAAACGACGGTACTTTTACATGTCGGTTCCTAA
The DNA here is from genome assembly GCA_016648135.1 of Agrypnia vestita. Taxonomy (NCBI): domain Eukaryota; kingdom Metazoa; phylum Arthropoda; class Insecta; order Trichoptera; family Phryganeidae; genus Agrypnia; species Agrypnia vestita. Next base: position 18,824 of record JADDOH010001484.1, read on the forward strand.
GGAATAAGTATTTATTTATTTAATTAAAAAAAAAAAAATCGTAAAAAAATTAGAAAAAAGAAATATATTTAACCAATATCAATTCTTATAAGTGACGATATCAAGTTGTTAAAAACGGTGCTATAAACATTGCATACGCTCCGGGCGCCGTTGTTCTGTTTATTTTCTATTTGCTCATGTATTTTCATAATATAATTGTTATCAACATTTTTACTGTTATCAAAACTCACAGTATTCTTATGGTGATTGAATTTTGTGCTTAATGTTTTGTTTTATCTTTTTTATACAAGCAAAAATGCAATTCTGTACGTGGGTACACTATTTGAGGGTTATAAGCAAAAACAGGAATATCCAAAAAAAATTTAAAATATTTTGATTACTAAATTTGGAATGTACTGAATTTGAAATTTTATAGGAAATATAACTCTAACCCTTCCAAAATCATGATTCCAAATCACTATTAAAAGCAAAGACAACAATATCCTGGTAGTGTAAAAAATAAAGGCAGCAATATCCGCTGCAAACAATCAACCCCCAAGAATGTGTCCCGTGATAAAATGGTTGCTTCTTACTAAAGTGAGAGTTGATGTTGATTTTAGACTGAAACATCATAGCAATGACAGTAATATACAATATTTTTATTTATTTATTTATTTGTTTACCCCCATTAGGCTTTTACATAAAAAATATAAAATAAATTTCAAAAAGCACATACATTAAACAATATCTGTATAGCACCAAAACATGAGTATAAAAGTTAAAAATATAAAGTAAAGAGCGGCAATGTGTATAGGCTTTTACCTTAAAAATATAACATAAAATTAAAAAGAACATACATTAAACAATATTAGTTATAAGTAGCAAATTATAAAAAGTATCAATATGCTATTTACTTAATTATGTAAATAGCAAAAGCAGCAATGTTCACTTTTTGGTGGTATACAGTAGGTAATATCCGTATTTAAAAGTTAAATATTTATTTATACACGTATACAAAAGTAAAACTGAGGTAGATTTTTTTTTAATAAGATGTAGGTTTCATAAAAATTTCCTTCATTAGTGACAGGTTATCTCAGAAATGCCTCAGTGGTATAATGCTACCTTTTATACCCCTTATTTAATTTTATTTTAGATGTTTTTATCCGGTGATGGAAATTTAGTTTGTATTGTGTTATTTGTTGTATACCTTGAGTTGGAACATAGCTAGACACAATGCGCATGCGCATTCTTTCCAGTTATGTGTGTTGATTGTACGCTAATTTTTTTTTGTATTTTTCACATTTCCCTGACGTTTCTGTGCTGTTTAGCGCCATCTCTCGAGCGAGGGCGCGTCGCAGCACGAGCGTGTGAAAGCAAACTCCATTTGGTGTTCTCAAATTCGTGATTATCCTCATCTGAACCCGATTGTAATCAGTCGTTACCCCGAACATCAGCCAGCCCATTTAAGTTTATGACGTATAGAATTTGAGGTTATTGGTAGCGCACAGCCGCCGGGCCAAATGCTCCGTTCCCGGTGTCGTCGCCATCCTTGCATAACGAAGCGGCCGTAATGGACTTTTGTGTATGCAGTTTTTAATCCAATTTGCGCGGGGCTGTGAAGCAATCATTTAATCCAGTTGCATTGTCTGCGGAGGGGGACTCTCAACTGCGCGCGACTCACCGCTACGGGGTACAAATAGGCATGAGATTGACACATTATTTTGGCTTTTCAAATCCGTTCAAAAGAGATTTTTTGCGCGCGGATTGTGGATTTGGACAAGTTATTCGGGAGATGGACTGGAAAGGTTTTAGGAAGCTATCAGTGGGTATTAGTAGGAAAGGAAACACGCTTTTACCTTCTGCATTGTCTCGGTAGACCTCCGGGTCAAGGATGAATTCGACACAGCCCTGATTCCTCACGTATCCCTTATCAGAAGGGCGGCAGGTCTCACTATTCGGGAATAATCCAAGATGATGGTCCCGTTGTCCATACAATGAAAATAAGTATTTCACTATATAATTTAACGTCCTGTTAATTTAATCTAACTAAAATAATCGTAATCTAAATTAAACAAACCAAACCTAATAACCTAACCTAACCAAACCTAATAACCTAACCTAACCAAACCTAATAACCTAACCTAACCTCATATATTGCCTATGAAATGTCAAAATATGCAGTGCATTTTTCGGAACTTTAAATTATTAATTATTTATTATTTATTTATTTAATACTTACTATTTAAACGTAAATTATCTTTCATTTTGTTATTAGCACATTCAATAATATAGTGAAATACTCATTTTCGTTGTATATGCAATGGGACCATTATCTTGGATTTAGCCCAATCAACAGTCATAATAGATATATTACTGTAGTAAGACAGAAGTCATAGATGTAACATTTTGATAGAGCGTGCAACATATGGAAAGGTGTTTCAGTAATACGTACATGCGATTTCGATTAATTGGAAAAATAATTTTATGATTTCTCTATTGATTGCTATTTATTTATTGTATTTTATAAATCTAATTACTATTGAATTTTATTTTATTTTACATTATTATCTTAGCAATTTATTATCCCCAAAACAGTTTTCATTCGTACTTTTCGGGGGGGATCAATTTTTTTTCATAATATTAAATAAGCAAACCAATCAGGTTGTGCATGGTAACAACATGGGAAATTATATTTTATCTCTATTTATAAGCATTACCAGCCAGTATAGATAACATGATTCACAATTAAATAAAAATGATGTTACTTTATGATTTTTTTTTAATTATAAAATGAATCTATTGTTTTATGTTTCATTTGAGCATCAGATTCATTATACTATTTAATTCCTATGTATGTATAGTGCAGCTAGGCTGTTGTTATCAATAATGTCAATTTGGAGAATGGATTTTGTAGATAAAATAATCTTTGCAGATGTGGCACAGAGATGTTCTCTTGTAAAGTACACTAACAAATGGTTTTGAACTATATCAGATGTCATTGTTTGGTCATCCTCTCACCCACCAAAATATTTAAATTTTGATATATTTGAGATGCTCAGCTCCGTAAACAAATTATAGAACTCATTGTTGAAGACGTCCAAAAATCTGGCTTAATATAATATTATTGAGGTACGTTTCCACCAAATTTCGGAGCAAAATCCGACCTTACTCGAGAGCTTCTGAACCCGCTCGGCGCGTGGCGCACGATGTGAAACTAATAAGCTAATTACCCCTGACGGTCGCGGGGCAAACTTTCTCGAACAAATTTGTTTGTGCATAATGTTACAAAAATGATAAATAAATTTGCTTTGAAATAGCTCCGAACCAACTCTAATATTTACTAGCTTCTATTTCCTTTTGAATAACGTTCATATATTCTTCCTTAAAGACGTCGCCACGGAGATATGTGTATAAGAGGTGTGATCAAAAAATATTTATTTATTCGTCAATATTAACTTTATTCCCTTCAAAGTAGTCACCATCAAATATAATGCACTTGTGCCAGCCTTCTTTCCAATTTTCGAAGCATTTCTTGAACGCGATTTTCGATATGGCGTTTAGTTCTTCCACGGATTTTGTGTGTATCTTCTTAATATTGGCAAAAGGTCGTCTTTTTTCGGATTTATTTTCATCTTCGGGAATAGGAAAAATCGCAGAGCGAGATGTATTGTTTTTGGCCAAAAATTTAGAAATATTTGTTCCAGTTTTTCCAGTTAAAAAACCCCTTTACGTAACTTTTTCAAACAACCAGGGAACCAGGTCAACAATAAGTTTGTACCTAAAATGGCTATTAACGTCAACATACTTCAGAGACAAGTGTACCAATACAAAAAAAAAATGTGACAATTGGACTTACACAGCCCGCGAAATTCAAAAATTCCGCGTATTATTTGTTCAAACCTCATATATTACAACAAATTGAAGCAGTCTACTGGATTAATGTTTATATTTTGCCCCAATCAATGATTCGCTGTGGCCGCTCCTGGCTTCGGTCCAAAAGTCTTCTCCGCCATTTGTTTCAATTCGCCCCGGATTAGAGGGTCGGCAGCCATTTTAAACCGCCTTCCCGCCTCGCCCCCGCCCCGATAGACAAGATTTAAATAAATAAGATTAGCATGTGCCGTTCGATTTTTCTGCGCATGCCCAGCGCGCCCGCACTCGGCGCTATACTCGGCCTTATCACACGTCATCGGGAGGGCTGGATGTCCGGGCTGTACCGTTGGACCGCCATTTTCCCCTACGCCCCTTTGAAGGAGCATTCGAAACTATTTTGTTTGGGAAACGCACAATGTATTGGAATAATAATAATTAATATTTCTGCAGATTGTAAAAATACGCCACCATAATTTATCAGAATAAACTTAAAATTGTTATGTAGTCATGTGTTGGTACGGTTTACTATTATTTTTAAATTTAGGATTTTTTTTAAATGTCTGTATATAGACTATATTTGATTTTTAAGTCTCAGTTTTATGTTTTGATTTAAACATTGACTCTTCTGACATGCCGATGTGGTGTACATCACCCTTATAGTAAATTATATATTTAGCTACAAATCCCATGCTATAGACACGGACGAACGGCATTTATCGAAGACATAAACCTATCAATAATAATAATTATGCCCGCTAGGGCAGTAAGATTAAGAATTAATGTGTCTAATTGGATATTTTTACTTTAATTCATTAAATCTGTTTTTAGTGTGGTGGACCATTTTCAATTTTTTTCCTAAAAAAAAATCGTACGCTACATGATAGATAATGTTTTTAATAAGATATATGAAAATTTGAACTAACTCGGCCTAATGGTTTTTGAGATACCATCTCCAAAAGTCTGAGAAAAGGAGTTTCGATAAAAATTCAAAAAAATAATGAAAAGTATAACTCAGTCAGTTTTTTTAATGAGCTGACTCATATTATCATAACAACTTCGAGCTATAAGTTAAATAACAAAAAACGATTTTGCAGCTCCTTAAATTCATGCATTCGAGTTTAGCTATGTCATTTGCTACGCTTTCTCGCGACTCGTATTTAAACAAAAAATATCAGTTGAGAATTTTAATGGTTTGGGTCTAGCAACACGACTGAAGCTTGAAGAAAAGTGGCTATTGTGATTGCCCGTCCTATAAAGTGCTCTCGAGGGGGATGGCTCTGGAACTCCAGAGGGTAGATAGCGCATCCCTGATAACTGGATAGTGAAGATGCACCCGTCTGCTCCGGGTCGCCAAAACATAGCGTCAGAATAATCCGATAAGCCTTTTTTGAAAACTTCGATCAATGTTTCTACTTTTAGGTTTAAAAAAAAACCTTTTTAAATTTAAATTTGCAATATCATACCCGACTATTATCATCTTTCCTAAAAACCATTTTTGAGATGAGAGTGTCATATTTTTGTACATCATTATTTCTACTTCGTACCAAAAGATCTCTTTGTGTGACTTTTTAATATTGTTTTACGGTGAAAAGGGATAGATTTGCATTAATTTGATACATTTTTCTTTAAATTTTAACATTTGATATTTTTTAAATATGTTATAAGAAATATGAAAACAATATTGATATTTTGTTAAATAGATATGATATACATACTTATGGTATCACTTTTATTGCTTACTGCACTATTTGAACTCAGTGAATAAAAAACATTATAACCGCCTTATCTCATCTCAGAATGCATAGTCCTGGAATAAATTTACCCACATACAATTTTTTTTTATATACTTTACGTTTTTAATCATTTTTTCTCAATATATTCTGACTTGTAACTTATTTCGAATACTATAAATCCAATCACTCTAATACAAGTCGAATGAAATTATTAAAACCTTGCAGAAAATTCTGTATCAAATTTATGCAATCTATGAAGCCACTCATCTCCATAACTATTGGTTTGAGAATATTTTCGACTCACAATTTAGGCAGGATCTGTACTAAAGTTGGATAGATAACATAAAATACGAAAGTATTGTATTGAAACAACTATATTTTTTCGGCGATCATTGAATACATTTTTTAAATTATATTTTGTAGATTTGTTACGGACTTGTTGGATGACAAAATTAAAGTTTGTGAACCGCAAAATGTCAACACTCAAACGTTTATATTTATTTATACACTCTAAGAACTCTCATGGAAGAATTATTAATTTACAAAAAGGATAGTGCAATCAACGTTGTAATTTAAATATGTTTAAAAAAATTAAGATAAGATAATAGAAGAAAGAAAATCATTAGGTACCAAGAGGCAAACAAAATAGAAAATATTTAAGATTTAAGTCACTGATACCTAGTTTAACATTTGCGTGCATACTAAACTTGTTTTTAAGAACAGCAACGCTACTACGAATCGAATCCACAGAATTAAATTTGTTTGGTAAGTAATATGATTGCATCAAAATGTTTCTCTTTTTAGCGGTATTATTTATTAGTTTATTTTTATAATTAATCATTAATATAAGGTCTTACAACATCGTATATATATATTTTTATAAATATTTTGTTTACTTAATAACTGGCTTTACGAAAACAGCTTTGTTCTTCAATTTTGGCTTCCTTTAATTACAATTTTAAATGCTTCATTTGTAATACTTTCTTTTGTTTGTTATTTTAAACTTTTTTATCGTTTCATTTGGTCTAATTATATTTTAATGAAGAAATTTACCTAACTTTACGTGTAAAAAAAATTACATAACGCTCTCATGGTTAATTTATACCTGAAATTGTCATGTAATCAAAATTTAATTAAGTCACAGGTAAACGTTTACATTTATATTTATTTTTTATTTTCGTAAACAAAAGACTTTAAGCTACATAAATAAACTCAAAAAGTTATAAAGGAACGTGTTACTGAATAATATTTCACATGGATAACAACACAATCAAATTAATTACAACACTGGATTGAGCTTATTTTTGGTAACGTTACTTAATGGTAGCATAATAATTACCCTTATGAAAACTCGTCGATGCCCTACAATTGGTTGGGTAATTTTCTTTCTTACCAGAAATCTAAAATAAACTGCACATATTCGGGAATTTCCCAACACTTACGACATTTTGAAATAAGCTGAAAATCAGTAGAAAATACGACTATATTTGTGAATCTTCTAGAAGTCCAAAACCTTATAAAAACGAGCGGGTATGCGAGGCGAGTTATTATTTTTTTGACAGCTAGTGAAAAACCGCAGAAACATCGACAACTGAGCGAAATCAGGAATCCTAGCGAACACAGACAACCAGAGAATAAAGAGTACCTTCCTGCGTGCGGAATATTCTAGCAGCGAAGCAGTGTTTCACAGAAAAGTGGAATATTTTCGAATTACGATTAGTGCGAATTACGGAATAGTTTTCGGTTAAGTTTGTGTCTAGCGACTTTCGGCCGAATTCTGTAAGTAGTAATCATTGCTATTCCGGTATCTTCACAGTTCTTATATAATATTGTAACGCCTTAGTTAGCTCTAAAGCGTAAACAAACGTTGAGTTGTTCACAATTTGTGAAAGTACCAATAGCAAACTAAATATAAGGAATTACCAAATCATTTTTGCAAATGGTTACTTTTTAAATTGGTTTTCACATTAGTTATTCAACTACCATATTTATTTTTGTTAATATCTATAGGTAGATACTTCGAATTTTAATTTTTAGTATACATTGTATTTTGTATCCTGCTGGAGGGAACACTGACCCCGAAACATGTTGATTATCCAATAAGTAGTGGTTTTATACTAAGTGTTTTCTTTTTATAAATAAAAGATTGTACGATGTTTTTCGTAGATGCGACAGTGCTAGCTGCTGCATCAGTAGGTAGTGCATAGTCCGGGGCGACGAACCTTCACGTTTTAGCAGATGATAGTTATCTCCGTGAAATATGACGGCGGTGGAGTGGTATCTGTGGCACCCCGCGACGCGGAAGTCGTGTCTGCAGTGTGAACTTTGTCTGATACGGCCGCCATTAATCATGCCACTATAAACCAATCCACATGCATATTCATTCACTCATTATCTAGTATTACAGTTGGTCTCCCATTCTTGTTGTTCTCGCTTGTATTGTTCGTCCCAGTATTTAGATTGTAAAGGATATCAAATGAATAGTTTTGTACTTCTACTATGACGCCGTAATTTCACATCGTGAATTATATACAGGGTGTAACATAGTTAGTCCACAATACTTTACAGGTGGATTCCTGCCTTGATTAGTAGTCGTAAATGTGCAAGCAACCATGACCTAATCTCAATAGTTATGGAGTTAGGCAATGTCAAAGTTTGCATTTTTTTTCAATATTTTCGACTTATTTTTTACAAAACGTTGAAGTATCATTACAGTTACTCATATCGATTACAAAAAAATTATTCGTTTCAATAAAAGTTAAATAAAATAATAAAAACACTGAAAAAATTCCAATTGGAATTGTTTATCATTTTATTTGACTTGTATTAAATGGAATAAATTTTTAATATTAGATATAAATTACTGTAATCATAGTCCAACGTTTTTCAATAAATAAGTCAGAAATATTGAAAAAAAAATGCAAATTTTGATGTCACATACATATCTCCTTAACTTTTGATATTCGGTCATGGTTGCTTGAACATTTTCGACTCATAATCAAGGCAGGAATCCACCTGTAAAGTATTGTGGACTAGCTCTGTTATAGTCCGTATATGACTCAAATGGAGGCGTTTAAAACTGAGTAAAGCAAAGCTTAAGGAGTTAGACCACCGTGGAAGAATATAATTTAGGTAGAAATTTTTATTTTTTTATTATTTGCATTAAAAATTTGAAAAAAAAAAATGGCCGCCTCATATTTTTTCCGTGGAACTCCTCCTCCGTGACTGGAGTGCAACTTATCCCGATGCAAATTTGTTACATCCATATAAAAATATATGGGAAAGTATTAATAGATGTCTCTATGAGATATCTATAATATATCCTCTACTTTCCCATATGAAAATATAGCTTCGTCTCTATGAGACATTTATAATATATCTTAATTAATGATGTCCCCCTGTGGATGAAATCCAGCATCGTGTTTTTGAAAAATTTGGATATACTCAAAATATTCATTTAGAGATAACAAATTTAATGTATGTCACCTAATTTATTGATCGTCATGAATAATCTCTACAATTTCAAGGCCAAATCCATCAATAATATAATTGTTACACATGTATAAAGTATGACCCAATGATCATCATAACCACCGATTTTAATAAATAACTTTTGCTCTAGGATAATTTTGAAAGAAACGAATCGGCGCCGAGTCGTATTGCGGTCCGTCTACGGTAGACAACATATCATTCTAATACCGCATGAAATAGTGACATTACGTTCCGGTTATTTTGTGATATCGGGGCTTCTTTCAGAATTACAATCGCATTACAAAACTTTTTCCATATCGCTAAGTCTAGAAATTTTACCGAGCATTCGCAGATGAACAGTGACTAAAAATTAAGCTTTTAAATGACCGGAAAGTCGTCTTAAACGGGCTGAACACGCTGACAAAATAGTGACGTTAAAATATTCTCGTCGGAGATTTTTAATGTCGTCGACTACAGATGTTAATTCACATTTTAACCTTTTGATTAGTACAAGTCCGTAGCCCCATCAGCTCGCATCGCCGTCCAGGAAACCACTCATTAGCAGCACTTTAAATACAGGACGATTAAAACATGGTGAAGTCAATTGTAACTACGGTTAGCAACTGCGAATGAATAGTAACTTTAACTATATAACCTTTAATAATGTCGCAATTGTAACGGGTTATTGAATTTTTAAATTCAATTTTGTACTGTGGCGCCTACCGGGTGTGTAAGGACATATTTTAATTTTGGACATGAGAGTGTCGAGACTTTTTACTTTTAACGAGAATCTAACGTAATATTAGGAATATGAGGCAAGTGTTGAAGATACCAGGAACAGAGGGCATCCGCATTATATGTACGTGGCACGATCAGATACAATAAATATTGGAAGATGGCCGTGTTAGAAGCTTCAAAAACCGTAGAGCGTGCATGCCTTGTTGTATGAACGTGTCCGAAGCAAAACTGGTGTGCCAAGATAGAGGAATATGGCGTTTAATTCTTTCTGCCTACCCCTGCGGCGACACGGTGCGCTGGTTAGTTAGTTTAATACATAATAATAATATATAATTAATAAAATAATGAAAGCTTGAAAGATGTATTACAATTTGTGCAGATTTAATAAAATCAGTAAAATAAAATTCAATAACTTAAATCGATGAATTTTATCGGCTTGGTGGGTACATCGGACCCGCAATTATCCCACTGGTTTCACTTCCGTGAATAATTACATAAAAGAGCGTTTTTTTTAATATTAAAATTACACAGAATAGTACCTTCTGGTGTAGAATTAAATTATTATTGAACACGTGGGAAGTAGGTTGGACACAGAGCTCGGTTAATTCATTTATATAAAGTCCAAAGAGCAATATTTAAAAAAAAATCAAGTGTTAACGTACCAGACGGCAGTGATGGTTAAACCGTTATTTTAACCGGTTATTTTTAGTGCAGTTATTCAGTATTTGCGTCTGATTGTATCGATGATTGATAACTCAGATATAATGATTGTTGTCTACTATAGGTCTTTTCATATAAGCTTGCAATTGAGTTAGTGTGGGTACAGTGTTTCATTGTTTCGTTGTTAAAACAAAGCGCGTATTATGCACTGTACCCACACTAACTCAATTGCAAGCTTATATGAAAATACCTATACCGATGGTTGCCCGTCAAATTGCAATGAATCAGTTGCCAAACAGCGACGCTATCAGATACAAGTCTTAAATATCGGTTAGTGTGTCACCGGTTAAAATACCATCACTACCAGACGGTTATAAAATTATTTTATTCGAAATATGCGTAAGCGTAGCTAGTAGAAACAACTTTGGGGAGACTTCCTCATTCAATTCTTTGCACTTTGGGTGAAATGTCAACAGTTACGGTGATAAACTTATATTAAAAATCCATTCGCTTCAATTCAAGTTAAAAAAATGACAAAAACTTTCGATTTTCTGCAAGGTTTTAACAATTTCACTTAGCTTGTATCAAAGCTAATGAATTTTTAATATACCTTATAAATTACTTATCAAAAAATGCAAACTTTGATGTCGCTGTCGACATTTCATCTAAAGTGTAAGGAATATTTTCTATTCAAAATTGAATGAAGATGACTTTTGGTACTAGCTAGGGGATACCCTGTATATGAGTTAATGTGTTAAAAATGCGGTCAATTCTTATAAATGGCAAAAAATTACTTTGACGTTTGATATAAGTTGTTTGTCAGAAGACCTAATCCTGGTACGATTTTGTAAATTCCATAACGATATTACACAGGGTGCTCATTACTAGTAGCAAAAACTTTATAGGTGGATTCCTGCCCTGAAATGTGCAATTATGGTTATGGAGTTGTGCAATATCAAAATTTGCAATATTTTTCAATATTTCTGACTTATTTTTTGCAAAAATTTAAATTATCATTACAGTAACTTATTTTGATTGTGAAAAATTTATTCACTTAATACAAATCGAATAAAATGATAGAATGATAAAAATCTTACAAAAATAGAATTTTTTACACAGTTTTTATCATTTTATTTGAGTTGTATTTAAACGAATGAATATTTCACAATCGATATGTAAGTTACTATAATATATACTTCGACTTTTTGCAAAAAATAACTATAATATTGAAAAAAAATACAAACTTTGATATTGAATATCTCCATAACTATTGGTATTAGTCATGGTTACTCAAGGCAGGAATCCACCGGCAAAGTTTTTGCTAATAGCTACGAGACATCCTGTATACAAGTATTTCAATATAAATTGTTATTTATTTTGATTGAAAAACGGTGCGATGATTTATTTCGTCTTTCGCGCGCAAGAGTGTCAATTAGTTCAACACTGCGATGGTCGGATGAACACGATTGTAGGTTTGTGATGGACTAAAAGAGTGTCCTATTCTAAACGATAGTCGGGAGGATCTGATAAGGGGGATAGGCGGAGTTTTCTTTGCAAACGCTGACTTTCGCAGGAATCCAAGCAATGTATCGTGCTTCAGATCTCTTATTCGGGTGTGGGTATCCCGCTGGGAAATTCTTAGTGGGCGCGGGTTGTGACTTTTGATACTGGTCTTTCTTTAACCAGCTATTTTCATCTATAATCCAGTTGACAAGATTTTTTTTCTTTTTAAATCCGTTCCTGTGACGTCATAATACGCTTGATATCTACCGTGGCTGATGTCTGAGCGGCAGTGGGTTTTCCGGACTAGCGAGTCCTTTGTTTTGTACAACTTTATTTTCATTTTCCCTCAGGGGAGTGGCTACTGTACCTAGTTTAATTGTCTCTACGGTGTTTCCTCACATATATGTATATCATTGTATCATATCTCATTCTATTGTTTTGTATCGTTTGGTTTGCTTTTGATGACAGTGAAGCGGCTTTGTGTGGACGCCTCCCCGCGCCGCTTGCACTCGTGTGAGCTTAGGTGGCGCGGGGAGGATGACCACTTTAGCATTAAAAGTTGCCGAATTGTGTGGTGAAAGTGTGCGGTGGGTCCCTCTTCGCTGGACATTGTGTTGAAATGAGCTAGCGGAGCGAAAAGTAGGGCGCGCCGGCGGCGCTGACTCGGGGTCGCCCGTCCGAGGCGCGCTACTTAATGCCCTTTCTGGCTATATTGCTATAATTCTTCGAACTATAGAATCAAAATGATTTAAAATATATGTTGACTTACAGAAAATTCATCATCATCAATGATGAACACACGGCTATTGAAATTTTCATCTCCTCTTCGGAGGGTCGGGAAGCTCAAAGTCCCGACAAGATACTCCAGTCTTCCCCGTTTCGGTACCAGATGACCAATTTTGCAATAAAAAGTTAAATTATTTTTACTTCCTTTCTTTTAACTCGTGGCGTGTGCTTGCTTGCTTGCTTGCCGGGTGAGAAAACTTTGGATCGATTTTTGACCCTTTTCCCGTGATCCAATCGAGCTGAAACTTGGCAAGTATACTCGTGGCGACGATCAAGAAGATCTAACAAATTTTCGTTAAAAAATATTAATAATTATAGTATAATTTCGGAATTTTAGAAATTTTATTGGTTTTTTCAAATTGGAATCATTAGAAAAGTTTGATTACGGCGGCCCGATAACGTCGCGGAATATTTTCTAAATTTGAATTACTCCATCGGTATGCATAATAGGTACTTCACTACGAATGTCGAAAATCTAAATTGACTGACAAATGTTTTTAGAATTTAATCTTCAAAGCATGAAGTGTCTTATCAAAGCTCAAAACATCTGACATTTTAGAAATATATTAAATTACTGTAAGTTTTGTTTTAAATTAATGTTATATGTTTTAATTCGTCTTTAATTGTTGTTATTTTTACAAAGAAAGGGAGTACAATAAAAACTTGGTTTTTATGGGTTACTTTTTTTTACTAAATCGAAAATATTTAATCCGTGTTAGATAATTATTTAAATTACTAGCTGTAACCCGTCAAAAATGACGGTACTTTGACTTGCCGGTTCCTAAAGAATAAGTATTTACTTATTTATACCCGACACCCGTGAAATGGTAGTAACGACTTTTATCAGAATATTTGGATTTTTTTTATTTTTCCCCTGCCGGCAGTTAATGGTACTATTTTATCCTGGCGATCGCGCTGGGCGAAACATGAAGTGGTTCGCGTCTTTGCCAAGCCCTGGTATATATTTATAGTATATTTTTGGCGGTCCACGGAGAGGCAGCGATAGCAACATGCGTTAAGCGGCCGGTTCGGGTTTGCTGGCCCGGGGTTCCAACGAAATTACAGACGTTACACTAAGTTACAGACAGACGGACGAACGGACAGACGGATAGACAACGAAATTATTATGTTTGTAATTAATTTCATACATTTGATTGTTTATTTGTTTATCTGAAACTGTCACACGAAGCAGGAATAACACTGCCTGATGGAGTTCTGGGGGCATATTTATTTATTTACGGGAAACTAACAGTACAAATTAAATCCGATTACACATGAATATTAAATAGTATAGAGACCATCTTACAAGTTTCCACAGAATTGACATGTTATGTATTAACATATAGCAACAATAAATCAAGTTATACAAAAAAATTAAAGGTTTATGTTAAGAGCAAACCATGAGAGTCAAAGAGTTAAAGGTAAAAGAGGAATCAGGAATGGGGAGGAAAGAACAGATCTATTTAGTAAGAAGGGGAAGAGGTAAGAAGAAAAAGAAAATTAAAATAAATATAGCATAAAGATAGCTAGCTGGTCAATACATCTGCATATACACATACGAGGTCTAGACAAAAGAAAGAAAATGAATTAAAAAAAAGAGAAAGAAGGTTTATGACTGTGGTGATTATCCAAGAGGGTTAAAAAATAATAGATTGATAAATTGAAGAGATCCAAGTCGCCGAATATAGTGTTGAACAAATAGTATATGGATGGTGTATGGGAGTGAAACCTGGAATTGGCAAAGAAAAAACGAAAGACTGAATGCAGTAGAAATGTAGTCGCTTAGCCATATGTGTAGAAAATATTTGTACGATAGAGAGGAGAATGTACGAATTAGAAGTGAATGTATGCTGGCCGTAGCGAGGTAGGATCGTTGAGAGGGAGCGAGGAATGAATTGTAAACAAAATTTATAAGGCAGTCTCGGGGGGGGGGAAATTTATGAGATAGCAGAAACAGAGGGCATTCGCGAAAAATATGGCACCACCGGATAATCTAAATATTGGAAGATGGCCCTGTTTAATGCTTCAACAACCGAAGAGCATGCATGAGATGTATTAAAAGTGGATGAGGTGGAAGTAGTGTGTTAGGATAGAAGAGTATAGCGTTCTTTCCTCTCTGCTTATTAAACGGTGATGGTTAGTTAGTTGATTGTTAACCTCATTGTCCATCATATATGCGGTATAAAAGTAAAAGCGGCAACATCCAAAAATTATAAAAATGTTTGAATGCATTCACCCAAGATTTATTTATTTATTAATAATAAACGCCCTAGTGGGCTTTTACAGTACAAGAAGACTAAAAGGATTTTTATATACCTATCATAAAACACGATTTACGGTAAATAATTAAAAATAATAATATGAATAGAACATATGTAACAATATAAATGTAACAATATAAAATAAATGGACAATAGAAATGAACAATAATTAGTACTAAACTATAATTAGTACAGAAGCAAACAGTGAGAATTAGAGACCTGTAAAATAATACTTAAACAAATATACCAGATAAATAAAATAAGAAAATAAACCAAAAAGTAAATATAAAAGTGTAATGAATTCTATATTTATCATTGAAAGATTTGGCATATACTTCGTGGTGCAACATAATAATTTAAAATATGTTTTACTTTACTTTGTAATACACACACAATATGAGTTATTAAATTACTACTATAGTTTCGAGAGAAGCAATTTAATAACTCATATTGTGTGTGTGTATTACAAAGTAAAGTAAAACATATTTTAAATTCTAGATTTTATGTATTTATCCCTTCCGAAATCATGTTTCCTATAAAATCTCGAATTCAGTACGTTATAAATTAATAGTCCTCGATGACTGCATTCAATATTTTTTTGTTATATTGCTGCCTTTGCTTTTATACCTCACATATGTAATTTAAATCACAAAGAAACACAAATGCCAAATGTGATATAATTAAAATTCTGCAATGACTAGTGCATGTTTAATAAATTGAATAATTAATTACCTGCTCGAAGGTTACGATCGTGAGAAGATCATTCATTCAGTATATGAAGATGTAATATTGAAGAAGTTTGTGGACAGTTACGAGAAGCAGTAAAAAAAAGGAGACACGGTGAACAACAAATCCCCTTAGATTTACTACTTAACGCATCTCAACCAACATATTTTTACATTTCACTAAAATACAAATATTTTGAACGATCAAACACTGCTTTTAAAATGGACTTATTCAACTATTATTTATGTGACTATTATTTTGCCAAAATTTAACACATTGAAAACTTCACTTAAATGTCAAGAATATTAAATAGGAAGGACATCTAGACGACACTTTGAAGTGACAGATGAAATAGATTTAAAAGTGCAGAAACTCTCGCTATTTAAATGAAATTTCTAATTATTTACCTTCCGATAATAGTTTAAAGTCCGAAATATGCGAGCGATTTGTTTACCGAACTGTTATTACTGTTATTCCTTATCACAATGGTCGACAATATGTGCAAATCTTTGGTCATTATACAAATAATACTATGTTTGTTTGTTAACTTGATAATAGTATCAATATGGTCGCGATAGATAAATAATTTATCTTCATTGTAATGTATTCCTACGATATGATTGTTGAGTTACTTAGTACGAGTAGTTACTTGTTATTTCGTAGCTATCGCAAAGTGACTGCAGTGAATTTTATGTCATGGGAGACTAACAGTACAATTTTAAAAAATATCAGATTATTCATGAGTATCAATAGGACGAGGACCTCTTACAAGTTTCCACAGATTGATTGATTATTAGAAAAATTACAAAATAAAAGATAGGAGGGGGAAAGGCCGGGAAATATAGCCGGTAAAAAGAAACAAAAAGAAATAATGTAAAGATAAAATAATGCTAAAATGAAACTAACTATAACATAACTTGTACCAATGCTTTCGTAGGTAAGTTAAAGAGCATTTCGTGTAGGTAGTCATGACGCTTTAAAAGATTTAAAATTTTTGCTAATGTGTACAGACGCAATGCACTTTCTCCACCCATTCAATTATTCCAAAATTTAATTGTATGTATTATTTTTTTCGAACATTTGCTCAAATTCCTCGAGTTACCGCTTTCTAGACTGATGTTGATTAAACTTTGTTGTTTAAAATGTAACTAGGTATTTTTACATTTAGTTATACCAGTAGTCACATATTCTGTTTGTAATGTTTAATTCAAAATCCCATTTTTTTGTGTTTAGGTAATAGTGTGTAAGCGGAAAATGATACACGTTAGGGTAAAGCGACGATTCCCTTCGAAATGTGGTGAGAACCTTATTGTTCTTAAGATACATTTTTACCTAGGACGAATTTCTTCAAACAGTAGGTACTTATCGTTTTTCTTCTGTATCGTTCTTCTGCATCCTAATAATTATTAAAGAAATTATTATGAAGGTATTTGTAACAGAAAATTTATAATGGCATTTTTTTGCAGACAGTAATTTCTTGCAGACAGTGATATCTTACGATTTTTTTAAATTTATCCATCCATTGAATTAAAAATATATAAAACATTTTATGATAATAATAATAATGCCACAATTTTCAATCTTTTGAGTTGTTCTATGCTTTCAGCCTTCGAGGCAATTTTTTCTCTTTTTATAAAGAAACAGTAATAGAAATAAACAATGTTAATTCTGAAAACCTGAAATATTTTTTAACATCTAAACCAATTTTAATCTCATTCAAAAATATCCAGAACCATCCAGTTAACGAAATCGCGTAATTTTGTGCATTTTTCGTAATCTTATATATTTTTACCTCTTCCGTTATTTGAGATTTATAGTATCTGTTTGTATCGAAACTAATTTTTCGCAATTCGACGGGCAACCATCGGTACTGGACAACAGTTTACATTAACACTTTGCCTTTATAAAATTAACATCGCGAATGAATTCATCGTCGGCAATCATATTTGATGTTTTATGATTGACCACGATTCTTGGTGCATGGGCGGATCGGATGTTTTGCTGCGTTTGCTGCTATTCTGTATGGTCTGTTTGGATGCGTTGTTAACCGTCGTTGACTCTGTTAACAGTAGCGCCGAGAAGCGAAAGCGAGCATGTACTAACTGATAGTATATTATACTAGTAGCTACAATCGATGCCCGGTTTATAATAGACCCATTAGTAACTACACAAAGGGCGATAATAACGCCGTTGTGATTTCTCGGTATTGAAAGATACTCGTTTATCTTCCTTACGTCCGTTGTGGGCAACACACTCTACCCTGCATATCTGAGTCTAGACTAAACTAACTCAAACATGATTGAACGTGTGTTTGTACATTATATGTTGGTTCATATCAATCTTATACAAAGTAAAGAACAATGAATCATCGCGTTTATGTCATACTTACGGTTTTAAACCATTATAAAAAGGTAATTTTAATTACCTGGACATATTTTACGATAATATCGTACATTTCAAAAATACACTATTGCTTATCTATTTTTCTCCTCACCAAGTCCTACTCTTAATTCCTACATGGACTAAAATTCATCCTAGTATTCATAACACAATAAAAAATAGATACACCATCCAAGCGGGCTATAAATAATATATTTACAATACGCAATAAGTTTATACTATATTACTTCAATAAATATAAAATAGATAAAAAATAAATACATACTCGGTGTTAGCTTATTTACTTACTTAACATCACGCCGTTTCCCCGTGAGGGTAAGCAGAGAGGATAGAGCGCCACACTTTTCTGTCCTGACATACAACTCTCGCCTTATCGCCTCGTCGGGGCTTCTAACGGGACCATCTTCCAGTATCTGGTTAATCTGATAGTGCCATGTCTTCCGCGGTCGTCTTCTCTTTCTGTCACCGTCAATACTTGCGTTATATATCTTTCTTACCATTCTTTCCTCATTCATTCGCTCAACATGCCCAAACCACCTGAACGACCCTTTTTTAATTCTATTAATTATGCTAAGATCAGCTTTACTTTCATTCCTAATGTCTTAATTCTTTACTCTGTCATAAATGGATTTGCCACACATACGTCTGAGGGATGCACACTGTTAGTGTGTATCTATAAAACTTATTACGCATGTCAAATTCTTCACGTCCTTTTTAAAAAGGCTTGGTAAAAAGCGCTTTTACTCTCCTTTACGTTATATCTGAGAATCGTAGTTCACTGTACACTTGTGCAGCGTGCTCATCTCTCATTTCCCTCAATGATTACTAATTTGTTCAGAAATTATGAGAAATTGGCACCAGATTTCTTTTGCAATGTTTTCATAATTTTATTTTTACATGGTATCGATATTTTTCTTTTATATGTTTTGATATTTTGTGTTTTGCTTAATTCAATATCATCTCACAGATTTTTTTACACATTGCGTAGACCAGTGTTTCCCAAAAATGTGAAGTGGAATTTTCTGCCATGGTTTCTATTAAGACTAAATACAGAAATAAATTTGACGTATCGAATTCACTGCGATTAAAAGTGACTAAAATTAAAGTCAACACTAATGCTGTTATGACAAAAAAAGGCAACAGATTCATCCTTCCCATTAAAATATCACATATTAACATTTTTCGTAATTAAAAATTTTGATTTTATTTGGAGGTTTTTCTTAATTGAACAGTCTTTCGTATGGTTACAATATGAATTGGGAAAATGTGAGGCAGGAGGTGGGTCCCGAAAATTTAATTATTTTTTGGTGGGTCCCGGTCCTGTCAACTTTGGGAACCACCGGCGTAGACTATTAGGCCCGAATACAGATCAGATACACACAGTCAATGCTTAATGATTTAAAGGTTAAGGTACGCTTTTAAAGCGTAATTTAAAGCGTACAAATTTACACTTTAAGGCGTACTTTAACCTTTAAATCATTTAAGTATTGATTCTGTATTCGGGTTTTAACTTGTTAGGCCGTTTTTTGGAGTAGCTTACATATTTTAATGAGCTGAACTAATTCATCTTCTTGTTGGATGAATTGGACTGACTTGCTGCCTGCCTATATATTAGGTCCTTACATATGAAATTGGAGTTTTGCCGTACTGGCAAATTTGATCTCAAATATCTTCTCTTTGGTTAGGAATTCCAAATCCAAATTTATACAGCTATTTACTCATGTATTTGTGTTTTGAAAATTATAATTCATTTGTTTTTTCCTCAATTGTTTTTTTCTTTGCGTCACTCAGTTTACAAAATGAAAAACTTGAAATATCGCGTTATTTACGAGTACGAGTTCCACCGTGGCACCAGTGCTGCAGAAACGGCTCGAAGGATTAATGATGTGTATGGCGACGGTGCCGCAAAAGAAAACACAGTGCGTTTTTGGTTCCAACGTTTTCGTTCTGGAAATTTCGACCTGCAGAACAAGCCCCGTGGACGGCCGGAGACCAAAGTTGATAATGAAGAATTGAAGGCAATTGTGGAAGCGGATCCATCGCAAACCACATCCGAGTTAGCTGCAGGCTGCGGTGTTAGTGATAAAACTGTTTTAATCCACTTGAAGCAAATTGGTAAGGTGAAAAACTTGAAAGGTGGGTACCTCACGAATTGAGTGAAGCAAATCAACAAACGCGCGTTGACTGCTGCGTTGCATTACTCAACCGGCACAATAATGAAAGGATTTTAAATCGAATCATTACCTATGATGAAAAGTGGATCCTGTACGATAATCGGAAGCGCTCATCGCAATGGCTAAACCCTGCCGAACCAGCCAAACCATGCCCCAAGCGAAAATTGACTCCAAAAACGTTACTTGTGAGCGTTTGGTGGACTAGTGCTGGTGTCGTTCACTACAGCTTTCTTAAATCTGGCCAGACGATTACGGCAGATGTCTATTGTCAGCAACTGCAAACCATGATGGAAAAGATAGCTGCTAAACAACCGATGCTGGTTAATCGCTCTAGGCCACTGCTGCTTCATGATAACGCTAGACCACACACTGCACAACAGACGGCTACCAAATTAGAGGAGCTTCAATTGGAATGTCTAAGACATCTACCGTACTCTCCGGACCTTGCCCCAACAGATTACCATTTTTTTCGAAATTTGGATAACTTATTGCAAAGGAAAAAAATCAACTCCGATGGGGCAGTCCAAACCGCCTTCAAAGATTTTATTGATTCCCGTCCGAATGGTTTTTTTAGTAAAGGGATCGATGAACTACCTATGAGATGGCAAAAGTGCATAGATAGCAGTGGTATATACTTTGATTAAATAAATATATTATAATAAAAAAAATCGGCTTTATGTTCCTCCCATACTAAACGTCAATTTCGTATGTAAGGACCTAATATACAACCTGCCTGCGCCCTACCAGCCTAGCAGACTCCTCCCCAGCCAGGTCCAGCAAGCATGACGTCACTTCAGCAGATGGTTTTGCGCAGTTCCCGTCAGCACAAAGAAAAGCTCGCAGTTGAGTAAACACGGCACAAAGGCTCGACGCAAGTCTAACTAGATCCGAGTATGTAGACCTGAACGAACCCGATCGCTCTTTAATAATTGAAAAATTCGCAATTTATCAACTTTCCGGCGCATTTTTATAGATTTTTTAAAAACTTATTGGCAACTGATGCTTAATTATAAAAATAAATGTGAGAATATTTTTCGAATTCATTAAAAATATTTTCTCTCTAAATCTTACTAGGAAACGTGAAATGTGTTGTATTTATTAAATTAAGATAAATTACAGAAGTTTCACATAGATAAGGCTGTCTATGTGGGAAACGTCTATTGAAGACTTTATAAGGTGGCCTGTATGAGCTGGCTCAAGTGATCACTCTACACAATGTAACGTTCACCATATAAATAGCTTCGTCTCTGAATTCATGATGCTTGTAATTCATCTTAATTAAACCAAATATTATTTGAGCAAAATATATATAAATTCTTAAAAATTTGTAGACAAAATTTTTATTTTTTTTATTTACATTTAGTTATTCTTAGTTGTGTATATTATATTTAATACCAGAAAAAATCTATTCAGCAATGATAATATGATACTCGTAACGTTTTTTTTTCGTACGAGTTTCGTATCGATTTTCATCGATTTTAAATAAATTAATTGCAGTTCTGGGACATTTAATATATTATATTTAGAATTCTTGTCATTTTCGTTGGAATCCCGAATAAATAAAGTAATTTTACACAAGAATCAACTAATTTTGAATCAGATTCCACGTATTCCGCGCCGAATCATTAGTGTCAAAAAAAGCCTGGGGTCCTAGGCACCCGCCCGCCCGAGATCTCCGCCTTGAATTTGAATGAATTGGAACGCACCGGTCCATTTTAATGATTCGGAATTCCTTCCGAATCAGTGTTGCCTGCTCATTCAAATCTCCCCACGTAGGGGAAATTTTTGCAATGTTCCATTTAAATATTTGAATTTTGGTATGACGCATTTTCTCGGGTTTTAGAATATCCTTTCTTTTTCGACTTATTCTGCGTGGTCCTGTTGAATGGTGATCTAAGCGCTACGCGTGTTAGCACCTGCAGGTTAGCTATCAGGTGGTTCTTTAACCGCACCCTAAGCCCTAACTCGTCAGCTTTCAGAGGTTCTCAACCCCGATTTTGTTCACGTGTTTTTTATAAAGTCAACATTTTTTCATCGTAAAATGGTTAAATCAAATGAAATCATATTGTTACAATTTAGAATATAGTTCTCTAATATGAAATAATTAGCCGCACATCCGTGAAAAATCACGGAATATGATTCAAATGTTATTTATTTATTTATACATCATAAAAAAAACTGTTGAACGAGGAACATAGAAGGCGTAAATTAATGTTTTGTGTCTTAGCTGGTCTTACAATGTGTAATTTATATAGTATACTAGCTGCAACCCGTCAAAAACGACGGAACATTGGCTCGCGTCGTTGCTAAGCCCTAGTATATATTTATAGCATCGTTTTGGCGCTCCACGGAGAGGCGGTCGTAGCAACATGCATTGAACGGTCGGTTCGGGTTTGGTGGCCCGGAGTTCAAGCCCCATCTTCGGCCGTTTAATTTCGGTTTTTTAGCCGTGAATTCGAACGAAATTACGGACATTACACGACATAAAGGCGTACAGACAGACAACGAAATTATTATGTTTGATTTTTGACACGCAATAGAGAAGTGGTGATGGCCATGTCGGTTAGTTGCCGTCCGCGCGTACGAGTTTCGGGTCTTTTTCCAGCCGTATAATTTTGTTTTTTAGCCGTGAATTCCAGGAAGTACGGAGTTACGGGACAGACAGACAACGAAATTAATATGTTTAAAAGATAGAAGTATCACTAAAAAATAAAAATGATTTTTAAAAATATCTAAAATTGGCTTAATTCTAAAGGTAAATTCGAGGCATATATTTTTTTGTGTAGTTATAAGTGATTAGTCTTTTTTAAACTTTAATTCTTACAACAAATACACCTCTTGAAATACTAAGATATTTGAGCTTATTTATTAAAAATTTGTAACTACTAAATTAATGATTTAATTATAACAAATGTATTGTTGAAAATTTTGTCCGCACGAAGAAAGAAACATTAAAAGTGTGATTTTTTATTAAACTCCAGGTAATCGCTACCATGATAGTTTGGCATTATTCAACTACATTTTTTTGATTTTATTGACGTACGCATAAACTGTGATCGCTCTTGGTACTATGGCTGTTAAACAAATATTTTCCACTATTATTTTGATAACTACTATGAAAAATGAAGTTGGTTTGCCTGCTAAGTGAAATAACGAATATATATATTTACGTTGAAGTATAGGTACATAATACTGTACACGCGAGGTTTCTGATCGCGGCTTTGTGCGAGCCATCCCACATCAGCTGTAATAAGAAAATCCAATATCGGTACGATCTTCAAATCCTTTTCCGCCGATTTCCAGATATGCCACGCTGCATGCATATATTTATATAGAAGGGTGTAAAATTACAAAGGGGCGCATTATCCGATAAGTCTGGCACCCCAGCGCGGCACACACGACGCCCCTATGTCCTACCCCCCCACACACACACACTTACGCGGATAATTGTGCCTTATACCTGCATCGCGCATCGGGCCGAGGAATCGATAGACAACTTTCACAACTTCGAACCAAGAGATCGTCCTTTAAAAGAAATCCAACTCTTCGTTAGATGGTCTCTTCTAATTTACTTATTTAAAAATGACGGTACTTATACATGCCGGTTCCTAAAGAATAAGTATTTACTTATTTATAGCTGACACCCAAAAATAGTAATAGGTAACGACCTTTATCAAAATAAATGTTTAAGTTTTTTGTTTGTAACACTGTGTAAATTCATTTTTAATATTTAAAAAAATGAGGGTAAACAACACTGTTTTATTCCACTATATTTATTTTGAATTGTTAAAACGTTTTCGGGATTTCTCCCATTGTCAATAACAACACGTTACAAATGTTATTGACAATGGGAGAAGTCCCGAAAACGTTATAACAATTCAAAATAAATATAGTGGAATAAAACAGTGTTGTTTACCCTCATTTATTTATCAAAATATTTGAACATTTTTTTATATTTCCCGTGCCGGCAGTTAATGGTACTATTTTAATTATTTTACCATGTGCTGGGCGGTACATGAAATGGTTCGCGTCTTTGCTAAGTCCTATATGCATTGTATTTTTGACCGGTCCGCAGGCTCGATGGTAGCAACATGCGTTGAGCGGCCGGTTCGGGTTTGCTGGCCCGGGGTTCAAGCCCCATCTCCGGCCGTTTAATTATTTTTTTTTAGTCGTGAATTCGAACGATATTACGGATGTTACACGAAGTTACGGGGACAGACGGACAGACAACGAAATTATTATATTTTGATACTGTACTGAGTGCATTAAAAAAACAATATTTTTTTAAAATATATGTGCATTTTACTGTGACATTATGCGGGTTTACGAAATTTAAATCGTTCGATTTTAGTAAAGAAGTCAAACCTCGAAGAGGAGCACCTAAAATTATCATTCAAGATCAAATTGCTGCAGAAATTGAGGTCAATCCAGAGATGTCAATTAAAAAATTAGCCTACTAGATTGGTTCTCGTATTCCAGTGTTCAAAGACCATTAAAAATCGGGAAGGTTTAAAAGCACGGTACTTAGCTACCATTAATTTAATTAAATGAATCAAAATGGTACACGTGTTAACAAACATAACGCGAGATTAAATTTATGCATTAGGATGACAAAATGTGGACCACTCTCATATATCCGATCTAGCATCATCTGATTAACCCTTGATTAGATCATTGCAGGATTATTTAGATGGAAGAAAATTTAATAGCATTAATGAAATAAAAACGGCTGTAAAAGAGTATTTTGCGTCAAAACCTGTGAGTTTTTATTAAGGATGAATTAAAAAATTGCTACAACGGTGGAGGAAGATCGCAGGAAATCGATGAAGAATAAATTTTAGTATGAAGTTGATAAAAAAATTCTTCTTCATTTCAAAAAACTTTATTTTTTGGGTAATATCTATTCGCGGAATGCACTTTAAAAATTATACTTGGATCAGTACCTAGTAGACACTGTTGCGTACATCTGTACGATGACAAAGACTGGGTTCTCATTTCTGGAAGTAGGCCTGAAACTTACGTTCCGCAATACTGTCGAATATCTGTTTTGCACTCGGTTAGATAACAATTGTATTAGAAAATCTCCATCTCTTTAGTGCAACTTTTAATATTGGAAATTGCCAAAAATGCCAGGGAGCAATCAAGTGAATAGGCAGGATGATCGAATTGGGTAATCGCTTTTTGGCCAAAAAGTCTTTCGGGGTGAGCGCACTTTGACTACTCTGAATTTCGATCGCCCATTCTTTCGCCATATGTATCGGTAACCTTCCCAATAGCCATTAACTGGCACTCTCAGCTTGAAATATACGCACGCATTAGTTCAAACACGAATACTTTCGTGATTCCAACACAATTATGTCCTTGTTTTTTCTTCTGGCCATTCTGTGAATAAGATTGTCACACCTCGTAAAAGTAGACGATCATTTTTTTAAGAGAGTCTAGAAAGTTTTTTAATATATTAAATTACATAGAGGTATCTTCGAGCTAGAAAAGTTTGGGATTTCTCTCCAATAAGCTAATGCAAAGATCTTAATTTCGATAAATTGAATTCTTGGTTCGTAATCTTACTAACTCGGTACTGTCATCCAGTTTTTTATGGTTCTTTCTCTCAATATATCTTGTGAAAAATATTTATATTGCCATTTATTTGTAAAATTCATTTCATAAAGTACTTCTGAAAAAGTGATGATATTTCAACCGGTGATACAGTAATCGTTATTTGAGATTTGTATCTACTTGGTAACTGATTTTTTCGCAATTCAACGGACAACTATCGGTACTAGACAATAGTATATGTCAACTAGGACTGTGGTCCTGGGGCCCGGCATTTAGGGGTTTTGAACCGATTTTATTAAATATTTCAATTTTAAAATAGGTATTACAAAAAACATCGCAGTTTTTTTCAACTTATTGGGGCTGATTTTGAATTAGTACTACCTAATTAGTTTTTTCGATTGGCTCTAGTTTTTGAGCTTTGAAAAGTGTCCGATCAAACATTCAAATAAAATATTTGAACAAAACTTGCAAGGTACATTTGTCAATATCTGTCTCACCATCAAATTATTTTGTACAATACCTGTTACTTTTTCTTCAGCTGAAGGATCGTTTGGAAGGCTGAGAAATTAATTTAAAACTTTGGCAACGATGTTCGATAACCCAAGAACGACTTTATTATTTGTCTGTTTCGTGTATTTAGAATGATTTAGCCAAACAAATATATTTTACTGAAGTCATTGAAAAGTTTGCTACAATGACGGCGAGATAATTTTTGTGTAATTATAATTTGTATGCACTTATGTATATTGAATATAATTTTTGTGTATCATACATACGTATTCTGAAATAAGCAATACATATTGCTATTTCTGTATCTTGACAGTTGTTGTAAAATATTATAATGCCTGTAAGTACAACTGCATATGTAGTGTCTGTGGAATGCACGAAAGAGAGCGAACTAGGGAGGGAGCGAGAAAGAGCACGTAAGGTCGGCTGGGACCGCGTAAATGGAGACTGATCAGAGCGACCGCGTGATACGGTTCGCGCGCCATAGAATATATCTATTACATTGTATAAGTCGATCCAATAAAGGCTGTAACATAATCCCGAGTATTATTTGAAACCATCCACCGTAAGAAGACAAATACATCACAGTATATTAACTCAGTTTTATCATAGGATTCTTTAAAATGAAAATTCAGTGCCTGGAGTATTTCATATTACCGAAAATATGAACTAATTTATTTTGTTTCTGTATACCGTGCGGTCGGTAGTTTGATAATAAAATCATCTTTATCCTCCCAGTAGTGAAGGAGTCGGTTCACTCGAGACGTTCATAATATTCGGTTTCCCATACGTCGAGCGCATACTCAGCGAAGACCCGCTCCGTCTCCAATACTCGAGTTCCCCTTGATTCAATTTAAACTTGATCGGGCACCGTGCCGGCAACCTCCCCGAAAGCACGCGGCCCTGGCCATCTCCCCCCCCGGTTAGGGTGGAAATGGAAGAACCCTTTTGCTCGGCGCGGGGAAATTTGAGGAAGGCGATCCCCGGGCACTTGTTTGATAAGGTTTCGTGTTCCCTGCGGTTCAATCCACTTATTTTCTTGCCTTTGAAAATGGCGCCCGCCCCGTAAGACACACTCGGAATACAAGATCAGCGAACATTTAAATAAGATCAAATATTCTGTGTGTACTTTCACTTATAGTGCGTCCGCTTTTTATATTTAAATATGACAGCCCCGGTTTTACAAGATGTTGTGATACATTAGTTTTGACAGAAAATACACGGACAATCGCTTCTTACTGCGGTAGCATGCGAACCAGACTCGCGATGGATGTGATGATTCTATGAATGAATTCATTAGCTTGAAACCAATGCCTAATGCACACGTACACACACGCACAGGCATACAGACACACTCACAGACACACACACACACACACACACATTAAATACGGCATTGTTAATTTTATAATTTTACCTAACTAACCATCACGCCGTTTCCCCGCATGGCTAGCCAACGTAGATGTGCCAACATAGTCACATCTATGTTGGCACACCACTTTTCATACATCTTCTCATGCTTGCGGTTGTTGAGGCTTTAAACAGGGCCATCCTTCAATATTTGTAGTATCTGATCGTGCCAGGTCTTTCGCGGACGTCCTCTATTCCTGCTGCCTTCAAAACTTGCCTCATATATTTTCTTAACCATCCTTTCCTCGCTTGTGCGTTCCACATGACCAAACCACTTCCTACCACGCTACAGCCAGCATTACATTCATATCTAATTTGTTCATTCCTCACTCTATCGACCAGAGATTTTTCACACAAGCGCCTTAGTGACCGCATTTCCATCGCATTCAGCCTGCTTTCATCCTTCTCTTCCATACATCAAAGTAGGCACTATAACGCTATTATGTACCGCTATTCCGGCTTTCTTTGACAGATTCTTATTGGCCATAATTGCATTAAGTTTGCCATTTACTTTATTTCCCGCAGTCACTCTCCTTTCGATATCGTTTTCAGCCTTGTCCTGTCTACTAAACATACTTTCCAAACACAAACTCATCAAAAATTAATTTTGTTAATTTAAAGAATATTGTTATTGTTTTGACGCAACTGTTGGAAACAACTGATAAACCTGGCTCCTTTACCACAGACCACGGTCTAGTTAAGGAGACAGTGAATATCCGTTAGATAGCACTAGAAAACTATAATTTAAATCACTGAAAAATTAAAAAAATTAAATGTATAAGTATGTAATTTTGTATTCACTGTGTATCATTAAATTTAAATAATTTTATAGATATTATTTTAAGCTTTTAATAGATGCATAGAGCAGACATTTTCACGCATTCTAAGCTTTAATTTGAATAATTAAAAAACAAACATAAAAATATAGCATTTGTTTACCTTTAATGTTATACATTACTGCTACCAGTTTTCTTAAACGTAAATACCATAACATTTATGAGAAATTAAGGTAGGAGAGAATGCCAAATTCGATTATGTAGTTTCTGTCTTGCGGTAACGGAATCTTTTCGAGAACAAAAATTGGTTTTTTCTGACGGAAAAATGTTTAAATGTTTTTATAGTTTTACCGTTTTTATACGTTGCAGTGAGTTCGCATAACTCGCTATTATTTTACATAAGTAAATGAAATGAAATTCAGTTTGACGGTTTGAAAGCGTCGCGATCCCGAGGAAGCATTTGTTTCGTAATTCTATCAAATTCTAGAGACAGCTGCACGCGTCGTTTGCACGGTATTAACGGCGTTTAGATAGGATAAAATAATTACCGAGGCGGCTGCCTTATGGTCAAAACTATAAATATATTCGGTACGGGCGCACCTCGAATAACGACAATTCGCTATAGCGCCCCAGTTACGTCACCACCATTCTCCCACATTTCGGCCCTTCTGTCGTGATTACGTTTAGAGAACTAAATATCAAACTTTTTAAAAATGTTATATAAAACATTGTGATATACTATAAAATGATATGATAATAAATACAGTTTTTACCAAATTTGATGTGCCTGGTGATTAGTATGCTTACAATGAGTTCTAAATTATTTATTTGTATCTATTTACAGTGCGTTATTTTCGTCATGCGCAACTTGCAACACCCTTTCCTTCTAAAAATAAAATATTTTCTATTATGTACACGCTTTAGCGAATTCCCGTGCTCATTACTGAAAGGAATTTGATAACTCCACTTGGTAAACAAACAAACACAATTGACTAGTGAGATTGACTTTAAGCGGAATTAGAATTAGCTGTGAACACGAATGATGCACGTGTTATGGAAAAAGGCAGTGAGATCCAAATGAAAAACAATTACAAAACCTTTATTTTAACTCGATTATGAATGGAAGCTAAGTTTTTATGTGTTGATTCAACATTTACGTAAAGTGGACGACCATACATTATTAAATCATTTTCGACGAGATTCGGTCATTATTTCGATTAAAATGAATAATTTTCCGTTATGATTGAACATTAAAAGTGCCTACGTAACTCCGAGATTCATCATGACATTAATATAAAAAAATGTTCTGATTTCAAATTTTTTAATTTTAGTCGACTGATTCAGCTTTGACATTAGGCGTTGGAACGAAATATCTAATTCGATAAATTAGGGTTATGTTGGCTGTATGTTATCTCAGGATAACATTGATTTAGAAAAAAAAGGTTTGACAAAAATAACGTTCAACATAATTATGCCACGGGTAAAGAGTGTTGATATGCGCAATATACCTACGCAGTATTTTTTGCAATTATCACTCATGTGCCATTTTACCTTTTCGCGGTGAAACTGTTAGGTACCCCATATTAAAAGCACGTCTTCAAAATTTTTTTGATCCAAATAAAATGATTAAATAAAAATAAAAGGGAATTTGTTACCAATGTTAAAGTTGCATCAATTTTGTTAATTTTTTTTCCTTAGCGTAATAAAGGGTCCTGATTACATAAATGACGTAAAATTTTGTCGCAAGCAAGTTTAAAAGCAGTTATTCCAATTTAAAAATCGTAATGATTTCCTTAGTAAGTTTGGCAGATCAGCCATTTTATACGATACGCGAACAATCGACAATATTCAATGATTAAAAATAGAAAAGGCTAATTTTCTAAGAATAAAACAGCAAAAACATATAATTTGTATGGGCATCCAAGGCCTGAAGTGCCAAAAATGTATCATTTTTAAACTTAAAATAACTGCTTTTAAACTTGCTTGCGACAAAATTTTACATTATTTATGTAATCAGGACCCTTTATTAAGCTAGGGAAAAAAAATAACAAAATTGATGCAACTTTAACATTGGTAACAGTAGCCAATAAAAGCATGGTTGCTATGAAATTTTAAAATAATATCATTCCTGTTATAAAACTCGCTATACAGAACGTCATGATATCAGAAGACTCATCGGTACCCATGTACGGTTAGGTTTTACGATTATTATACATGCAATATGGGATAATTCCGCATGTACATACATTATGCAGAGTGTAAAACTTGGGCGTGCTCGGCCACCGTTCCGTGCGTCAATTTAAATATTCAATCTTTGTACTTTTTGAGCCACTTTTTATTATAATAAACATGTTTGCGCTTCGGCCGCACACCAGCTGTGCTGACGTCAGAGAGGAAATGCAATAAATTATTGCATTAAACCTCCCCTCGCCAATACCGCGCAACGGTGAATATACAGTTGCACTTATACGTACCTATATTATTATTAACTACTTATTATAACCCTTCAAAAATGACCGACTTTTTATGTTTGAATTTCAGCTACATTATTTGGTTATTTTTATGTCCTAATGGTAAATAAATCAAAGGCTTTTTTTAAAATTCACAACTCAACATTTTATTATTTTCTACATACGCTTCAACTTTTTTTCAAAATAGCAATCAAAATTTAACGCGAAATCATAGTAGGTACCTATGTTTATGTTAGCGTGTTAGCAGCGTCATCTGGTAGCGTTTGTGACGGACACAAAATAATCTCAAACTTTCTTTTATACCTCATTATTTCCTTTTAATATATCAATATCATTATCTGGTGGCGTTAAGGATGGACATTGCTACACATAAAATTGATTATTTTGTTTGACGTGACAGTTTTTTGTGGTGCAACAAGAATATTTAATTTTTTTCGATAAACTAGACTTTTTTTATTACACACACGTTGAGTTACGCTTTTGTCAATACAATAATTTAGAGACGTGCAGTCCCTCATCACAGAGATGATATCAAAGCTTAATACAGTTTTGTTTCGAACTGTTCGGCGGGGCGGTGGAATAAGGCCTGAATGGGAAGAGTTTTGTTTGAGTTCGTTAATGGGATTAGAGGAAGGGT
This sequence comes from Agrypnia vestita, assembly GCA_016648135.1. Taxonomy (NCBI): domain Eukaryota; kingdom Metazoa; phylum Arthropoda; class Insecta; order Trichoptera; family Phryganeidae; genus Agrypnia; species Agrypnia vestita. The sequence continues at coordinate 50,485 of JADDOH010001484.1, forward strand.
GAAGTATTATTATTATGTTTTTTGTTTTATTTTTGGTCAGTTTTTGAATTTTTTTACAGATATTTATATTATTATGTTTTTTTTGTTTTATTTTTGATCAGTTTTGAATTTTTTACAGATATTTCATTGAAGGAATTGTCGCTTTTCACCTTAGTTTTAGGCTTCTACGCCCTGTTAGGCCCAAATTCAGGGTCAACACTTAGATGATTTAAATGTTAAGGTGCGCCTTAAAAGCGTACATAAATTATAATGTATAATGCATAAATATAATTTTTACTATCATGGATAATAACTAACTAACTAACTAACCATCACGCCGTTTCCCTGCAGGGGTAGGCAGAGAGGATTGAACGCCACACTCTTCTATCCTGGCACACCACTTTTGCTTCGGCCACATTCATACATCTTCTCATACACGTTCTACGATTGTTGCGGCTTTTAACAGGGCCATCCTCAAATACTTGTAGTACCTGATCGTGCCAGGTCTTTCGCGGACGCCCTCTATTCCTGTTGCCTTCAACATTCGCCTCATATATTTTCTTAACCATCCTTTCCTCGTTCATACGTTCCACATGACCAAACCATCTCAGCACTCCTTTCTTTATTCTATCTACCACACTACAGCCAGCATTGCATTCACTTCTAATTTGTTCATTCATCCGACCAAAGATTTTCCACACAAGCGTCTTAGTGACCGCATTTCAACCGCATTCAGTCTACTTTTATTCCTCTTTTGCCAATTCCAGGCTTCACTTCCATACATAAGGGTTGGCACTAGAACGCCATTATGTACCGCTAGTCTTGCTTCTTTTGACAGATTCTTATTGGCCATAATTGCATTTAGTGCACCATTAACTTTGTTTCCCGCAGTTACTCTCCTTTCGATATCATTCTCAGCCTTGCCGTCTCTACTAAACATACTTCCCAAATACACAAACTCGTTCACTTGTTCTAAGCATTCGTTGTTTATAATTACATCACACTTAGTCACTCTTTCGTCTCTCTCGAATACCATCACTTTCGATTTGCTGACATTCATCAAAAGTTCACTCTGCATGCATACATCGGACATCCTGGATACCAAGCACTGCAGATCAGCTTCACTGTTAGCCACTAATACTGCATCGTCTGCGTATAGCAGACAGGATATGGTGAGTCCGTCCATTTTCGCTCCAACTTCTAGATCCTTCAGTTCTTTCATACAATTATCCATATACAGGTTGAAAAGCCATGGTGACATTACGCATCCCTGTTTGACACCTTTTGTAATATCAAACCATGATGTGAATGTCCCATTAATTCTCACGCAAGCACTACTTCCTTCGTACAGGGATGCAATTGCCTGTATGAGTTTACTCTTCACCCCATATTCAGACAAAACCTTCCATAACTTTCGTCTTATCACTCTGTCATACGCTTTTTGGAGATCCACAAAGGCACAAAAAAGTTTTTGGTTCTTTGCCAAAAACTTTTCGGTCATCTGGCGCAGTGAGAAAATCTGGTCCATGCATCCTCTTCCACTCATGAAGGCTCCTTGTACATCCCACACTTTTTCTTTCGTTGTCAACCTCACTCTTTCTATCAAAATTCTCGCATACAGTTTGCCAACAGAGCTCAATAGGCTAATGGCCCGATAATTCGCGCAGTCCATTCGCGACCCTTTTCCTTTGTATAGAGGCATGATAACAGCTCTTCTCCAATCCTTAGGAGTGTAGCTGCCCTCTAAACATTGGTTGAAGAGTCTATGAAGCCACGTGAGTATTACTGGACCACCACCCTTAATGTACTCGGCAGCAACATTGTCATAACCCACAGCCTTGCCATTCTTCATGTGCTTCAATGCTCTTTTAATTTCTTCCACAGTTATTTCATTCACACTGTCGTCACTATTCATAAATCCGTTGGACGCCTCAAAGGAGTCCTCACTCACATTCCCATTACTCTCATACATTTCTTCAAAAAATTCCTTCCATCTATCTTTTATTTCATTCTCGTTTCTAAGCATCTTTCCATTCTTTGACATAATAGCATGGATAATATGCCCGAAAAAATAGTAAAGCATCGAGTATTTTATCCCCATTTTTTATTTTAATACTCAAAATTTATTTGTGTTTTGTATCGATGATTGGTAACTGATTTTTGCAGTTCGACACTCAACCACGGTTCTAGTTAACAGTTAAATCTCAGTTACCGATCATCGATACAATCAGATACAAATCTCAAATAACAGTAACATGTGTAACCGGTTAAAATAACGGTCCGACCATCACTAGCATCCATGTACACTGAGTTGGAATCCCAAGAGTGGATACTGGATTGGACAGATACTTTGTAAGGCTATCAATACGTCTACACAGCATAATATAATAATTGTTTTTAAAATGTTCTACCGACGACTTTTAAATGTTTAAGTCACGATCTCGTTGACATCTTGATTATTTGTGATGGTTGACTCTGCATGACATACTGAGGAAATTATACGCGTATGGAAATATAGTACTGTGCCCCCGGCTTCCAACGCATGGAGTTCAGTTTGAGACTATAAGAGTATCAATGAAAAATTAATATACGAATTTTATTTTGTTTTTGCAAAAACACAATCGTTAAATCTAAACTACTCATCCAAAAAATGTCGTATACGGGGCAATTTTTATCTACATAAAATTTCCCTGACGAAAAGTAAATTTATTTTGGTAATAATTTAACATTACCAACTTAAATTATTCCCTACAGATTAAAATTAATTAAAAATATATATTTTAGTGATATTTTATCAAATTGTGAATTAACCTTAACATATAGATATAAATCGTTGTGGACTTTTTTACAGGCCTTTTTAAACTCTACAACTTTTCAATAGAAAGCATTTATACTACTTACCTACTACTTATTGTTAAGGCAGCGTTCGTAAAAAACGCATTCGCTCGACTTACGTTGCAAAATTGGTTTTCACGAAACGCTATTTTATTTAAACGGGATAATATACAGCCTATGTCTACCTTGAAGGTCCATTCTAAATATTGGTAAAATAATTTTTGAAATCCTATGAGTAGTTTCGGAGATTACCACCTACATCCAAACTTACAAACGTTACCTCTTTATAATATTAGTATAGATTACTCGACGTGTTTTGTAGAAACAAAATGATTGAATATATACAGTTATAACAAATGTATCGACGAGTTTTTATCAAAACTGCGCATGTATGTTTTTGACGACCCTTTTATTTGTACTAATCAGAATTACCGGTTATCCAAGGTCGCCAACTGCAAGATCAATGCTCGTTAATACTACAAGGGCATTTAAAAAATGACTAATTGTTTCAGTCGCCATTTTTGCCACCGCACTGACAAAATGGCGTTAAATCGGATGGCGATTTGTGACCCTCGCAAAACTATTTCGTTTCGCCAGAAACACACTGCGATTCAACGGAAACATACTAGACAGCGATGGCAAACCATTTAACACAAGTATTATAAGTAGCATAATTTTATTATACCAACAGGATGCAGGAACTTACGAAGACCAAGATTAAGGTGGAGCGACATTGTCTTCATCATTATTTTTTACGTACAGATTATCAACAGGTCTTTTGACCCAAAAGGTAGTGTGACATTAAATTACAACGTAAAAACATTTCAATTAGGGGAATAGGGGAGCGTCCATTTTGTGCTAAGTATTTTTAAATTATTGGAAAAAATAGAAGACGTTTTCATAATTAATAAGAACAAAAAATATAATATGAAAAAATATAAAAAAACAATGATATTTGTTTTATATATTTATTTATATCATAAAAAGGCCGACTCAAATAGTGACACTAGCCACAAGGGATACTTTTCTTGAGGTTCCCTTTCAAATACAATTACTTCTTCGTCGAGCTACTCTACAGTCGGCTCGGGCGTATCACTATCACTATCACTGTTCACTGTATCTGTACAAGTATCACTGTTTGCACCGTTTTAATCGTGCCAAATAAAATAAATGAAAGAATAACGTAGCTCGGCTCTGACCGCTCCCCTCACGTAGCCCAGCGTAGTATTCTACCTAACGACTCCCCCCCTTGACCAGGCCACTTTATGGACGCCCCCTAACATGTTTCAGAATGCACTTTTTATGGTAGAAAATTAAAAAAAAAACAATTTAGAAAATAAAATTGATTAGAGTTACGCTTTAAATTAACAAGTCATAGGGTAGATTGCCCACGAAATGGACGTTCATCCTTCAACCCAAAATAGTCTGAAAACAAATATGGAAAAAATATGTAACACCAGCACTAGCAAACTAGCTAGGGTCGGATGTGGCTAGGAATTTCAGCAGAATCACGTCGGCAGCCTAGCTAGTTAGAAAATTTTTGGAGTGCGAAAGCGGATTTTACCGCTTTTATTTTAAATTAAACTTACCATTCAAGTCAGGACTATCTATCTCACTCTATCTAAAGGTAAGTTTTATCAATTTTGTTTTAATGTAATATCCGAGAATGGACAGGGATAAGAAAAGTCGAAGAGGTGCTGCGAGCTAAAGACACTTCGAGAAGAGAATAAATTTTACCAATTTTGATTTATTATAAGAGTACTGTTTATTATATTTAAGTAAAAGTCACACGTTTCCTTGAAAGGGGCACGTGCATTAATTATTTATGGAAGAGACTTGGGCGTTGCAGTTCACAAATCACATGCAAGTGTACAAATTTGATTCACCGAGAATTTGGAACTTGAAGACATTGGATTTTCCACTGTCACCACGCCACCTAAAATAATTGCCGAAAGAGGAATTAAACAAGTCGGCAGAAAACATTTACGGAACGTGGAATACTTACAACGTAACATGTATGCATCTATTCATTTAAGAAAGACAATCGAATTAGTATGTGTAAGCCTTGCGTACGAGGCACATTGTTTCGTTCTTATCAAAACAACGAGACAATGTACTTCGTACGCACGGCTTACACATACTAATTCGATTGTCCTTCTTAAATGGAAAGAGGACTACGTGTCTACATATTATGCGTAACTACAACTACCAACTTATATTGTTTTAATTCAATTAATAAAGCGTTCTCATGTCCAACCGCATATCATGTTGTTTTTTATTCATTGACATTTTGATAAGGATATATCGATAATGATTATTCAAATTACATGGAGTGTTCTGTTCGGACGCCGACAGTGCAAATCACAGCACGACACCGAGATAACGGGGAAGTGCACGTCACTGCGTATACCTCATCTCTTGACAACATTCACTACACCATACTTAAATATTCTCAAATTGCATAGTAAATTATACACTTTCACATCTCACGGGTAGAATAACGAAAAGAGACCTTATTCATACTATCTGTCGCACGGGGACGCCAGACTTACGTTATAGTATCAAACCTGAAATATTTTCTGTACATGATATATACAGATAGCTTGCATATTGTGACATTAGAGTTCGGGGGATTTTGGCAGATAGCAAGTACAAAAAATGACTTAGTTAAACGTAAAAATAACAAACCTGATTTCTTGATATGTTTAACGGGACGTACTATACACTCATATTAATTATCGCTAGACGCTTTTTGCGGGTCATTTACAATATAGCAACAAATTTGAATTTCATATATGTGTTTTATTCGGGCCACTATTTAACAATATTACCTGATTTCTTATATTTTAATATTTTACTTACACATATTTTTGACATGTTTTACCTGTTATCTGCCAAAGTCCCCCGAACTCAAATGTCATAATATTCAAACCTTACCTACCATAGTGTACATCTATAGAAAATGTTTTAGGTTTGATACTTTAACGTAAGTCTAGCGGTCGCTGACTCCTCTCTATCTTTCATAGTTGTATATACCCGTTTTAAAATTGTAAATACTATTACAATAAATATTGGCATATTATTCCGTATATATTTGTTACTGAACACCTGTAATTCCTCTATTTAACTATAATCGCGTCTTATCAGGAGATACAACGCACGATATACTACTCACGATATAACAAATACAAAAAATCTACTCAAATTGAATTATACCTTAGCCCACTTGTCACAGGTTCGCCATCTCTGTACTAGACCAAAACGTCGAAGCAAATGAGTATAAATTAAAATATTTGGTTCCGATAGACTCTTTTGTTTAATTACAATGAAAACTTTTTTTATTAGCAGAGCATTGTTCAGTCGCGAAGTGTTAAGTTTTTTCAGCGAAATTTTAGCAAATTCAAAACATAATAGCTAGTCTATGTGGATAGTGTTTTGCAACAACGCGATAATCCTAGAAAATAGATAAAAATATCTTTCAGTCAGATTCTTGAATGAAAATTCAAATTCTTTATTTGTGAAAATGGCCTATTTTTATTAACACAACAATCATCATTCAATCATCCAAAGAAAAATAAAATGTAATATTTGTTTAAAAAAATTACTACAGGTAGACCTCTTTGTTGTGTCTTATTATTATTAATTTTCTTAAATGAAAAGAGGTCTACATTCTCAATGGTTTGCGTTTTCTTAACAATAATGTTTTGACCCCTTTTATGTAACATTGTACACTTCGTCATTTTGACGTGATGAATATGATGTAAAATAATTATTGATTAATATTTTAAAAGTTGGTAGAAATTGACTAATTTATTCGTACAAATTGTCCAAATATTAAATTAAAGTCAATATTTTCATTATAACGATGAAATATTAACAATTGACATACAGATACTTGACCTCATAGATACTTAACTTAACGCTTACGTAAATAATTACGTTCCGTCTATTTAATGTATCATCATTATAACAATTGTCCGTTATATCATTTTTGTGCTCATATTTTTAATTGAAAATTTTAACATGAAAAAGTATTAAATAATTTTTACATTTAAAGCATTTATAGTAATGTTTTTATCCAAAGATTTTGTCCAGTTTAAACCTATACTTTCTATATCAGTACCCTGGATAAGAGAAGGTATATGGGGTATAAAAGCAAAGGCGGTAATGTCCAAAAAATAAAAAAATAATTTGAATGCATTCACCGAGAATTAGTCACTTAAAATGTACTGAATTTTAGATTTTATGTATGTATCCCTTCCAAAATCATGTTTCGTATAAATTTATAGGCTATGTTTCCTATAAAATCTAGAATTCAGTACATTGTAAATTAGTAATTCTCGATGACGGCTTTAATTTTTTTTGGATATTGCTGCCTTTATTTTTATACCCCACGTATGATATTTTGGAAAATGTTCTAGATATACGAAATACGATTCCGATATTTTGATACGCTACTTTTCTCACTGGTAATAAAGACGGTGTTATCACTGGATGCATTTTCAAAGGAATATATCATAATAATGGACAATAAATAATTGGTCGATGAATTTTTTTCAGAGTGAGACATAACTAGTCCTGTCCAATTAAAGGTAACCAATTGAAGTTCCTGCGCATTTTTGAGAAAGATGGCTGACAAAGTACGTAGTTGGATTTTACGTATTTCGCTTTTTTATCCAGAGCTGCCGGCAAGTCAAATTCATCCGAAACAAAATAAAGAAGCTCAAACATCGTTTCGCTTTGATCAAAGTTTCCTCCTCGTTACTGGAGCCAGGAACACGAGACCAGACGAGACGATCCGCCGAAGGATTTTCTTCCACGTTGAACAATTCAGAGACAAGTTCGGAAGTTCTGACTTTCAGAGGCTATGAAAAATGTTAGTAAATCCAATAAATGTTGTCTCGGACACGGTTGACTGAACTCTCAGTGATTGATATGAAATTTCTTTATAGCAATACCTACTTTTTAATAATTTTTGTTGTATAGGAATTCTTAATACTGCTACGACTGTGGGAGACAAATGGAACATTTGAAATTTTTTATTTATATACCGCTTCCCAGTTGATTACAGCATATTGGAGATTTGTTTGCACCATAGCGTTGTTAATTAATTGAAGTCTGCTTTTCCAATGACAGAATTTTTCGGATTCGGAATCGAAAATGTAAATTAGTTTTCGTATTTTTTTTTTTAAATTTTCTTTTATGTTTGGGATTTTACATAATACTTTTTCAATCAACGGATATTTCTTTTATTTGCTGTTATTTGAACTAGAATTAACCCTAACGGGTTAAATGGGTCATCATTAACATAATGACGGAGAATTAATTTTTACTTTTTAAATGTACATATTTACAAAATTGAAGAAAAATAATTAACACTAAGAAAATAATTAATCAATGTTTCCGTGCCAACTGTTTTCGAAAGGTGACTAATCACCACTTTTCAATTGGCGATAATTAAAAAAAACTGCTTTTAAATAATCCAGCGCGACAAAAAGGAGATGAATTTTGTGAAGTAAATTGATTCGTACCTTAGCTCATTTTTGTTTCTTCTAATTTCTGAATCTAGTGTCTTAGCCCACTGCACCATGACTGTTTCTCGCAGGCAAGTTGTATTGTACAGCATGATAAGCCGCTCTCACACTCTCACTAACAGCTGCTCTTGTTTGTTATACATTGTTACGCAATACGTATAGACGGAAATAAGGAAATTATCATAATACTTTATTATAATGGTGATGCTACTAATGCATTTAAATTGCTTTTAGATTCCAATGCAGGCGTGTATCGGCAAGAATTAAATTGGACATAGGCCTTGGTTGTGATGCAGAATCGCGATTTAAAATCTAACGTACTATTGTATACCTTTGAACGTATATTTTAAACAATACCGGTTATTTAATTACAAGTACGCTATGATGCATATCATACATCTAGTCCCGCGTTTGGAACATTCTAGCGACGTTTAATTTGAATTATGCGTTATTTTTAATTAACGTCGAGCACAAAAGACACACAACATGTGCGCTGATGGGAGGATGTCGGTTTAACTTTTTTCCTCGAGTATTTACATCGAGCATGTGGGTCTAACGTCTTCCGTATGTAAATGTCCCCATTACCCGCATCAGTCGGCACTTGCCTCCGTAAGTGGCATTTGCAGCAGTGCTGAACTAAATGGTTGCTAGATAGTGGAGTGATTACACTACACTTTTTCCTCCACTGCCACGTAACAAGACTCATCGCCAAGACTGTCAAAAATAACTAGCGTCATATTATGCGTGTTCTCAATTCTCTACTATTCTCTAGTCTAAATACATATATAGGTATATGGAAAATTACACCTATTCTTATTACTGTCCGGGGGTCGTAAGGAACAAGGGACACTTCCATTTATCACATTGAGTCTCTAAATAATATCTTCGCAAGTCCAACAAAATTAGCCTAGATGTTTATCATTCATTGTAATAAACATGAATCATAATATCCGACGCCTTGCAGTGCTGTGGTTAAAATTACCATACCAACCCTGCATCTTGTTTCTTTCAACGTATTTTTTCCCTTTCTCTACAAATACTTACGCCAAGTAATGTACTCGTTAACGTTTTATATACATTACAATACATACGTTAAACTATAGAATGCTCCAAAATTTTATATCGCGCTATTTCTAATATCTCTGGTAAAGTATTTCGCGAAACTTTACTAGAAAAGTCTCCGAAACGACATATCTACATATGAAAAACAATGAAAAATGTTAGCAATACATTGTTGTTACCATATTATTGTTTATAACAGGCGCAGATAATTATGTTTGATTTAATATAATTAAATTTTTACTGTCGTATTTTACTCGATTTTTTCATCAATCAAGTAAATTATAATTACTATTAATTTTCCATTTTATGTCTGGTAATCTAATGTAATAGTTTTTGTATTAAAAAAATCTGTACATATACTCGTAAATAAATTACAGTCAATTTCCAATCGATTAATAAATCTGTATATTTATTATTTTGACTTCTGCAGTGTGAGGCCTCTCTTTGTCACACGTGCTAAAACAGAGGATAAACATTGGGATAAACAGTCAAAATAAAGACTGAAAATTTCAGAGCTCTTTGAGATTAAAATTGTCAAAGAAAAGTTTGATATCCTTTTCGGCGAAGCAAAACTGCGCAGTAATTCCAGGAAGCGTCTGTGAATTTCTGACAAACGATTAAAATGTACGATCTCCTCGAATCACGCTACATTATATAGATATTTTTATAAAATGCAAATCGAAAACTGGAATGCGAATTGCTTTTTTAGAAATTTCGCATATCTGAATATTTACACCGATTAATTGGGGAGTCTTTTTTTGCGAAGACCGCCCTTGGTTTCTGAATTATACATCTAGGGTGATATATTTATTTAAATTTATACACGAACCGGGGCTTTTTCAGAGCCGAGCTTCGCAAGTTCGTCGCACGCTCGGCCGCCATCTTGGACCACCAGACCATCGTGAGACGCGAACTTTACATTGCCAGTAATGTCGTACAGAATTTTTTAACATGTGGTACCTAGTTATCCTTTTTCGGAGGATTCCGGGATAAAATGTGTTATGAAACTATGTTGCATGATAATAATTAAACAGAATTACAGCTCGTTATCGAGTAACCTAACGGTTACCGTAGTGTTTTTTTATTTGTACCTGGGTTTTGTTATCCCGCTGACCATCGGGAAAGTTTAGTAAAACATCAATTTTATATAAATAAAGCTTACTATTACTGATAGCCACTTTCCATTAAAATCAAATTTTAAAATGGAATCCATGGCTATTATACCTACACCTCAAAAATCCTTTCATAAGTGTCCAGTGCTTGCTCATTCCTCTTGTCAGTAGTACCTACCCATGTTTCAGCTGCTCACGTGAACACTGGTCTTATGAGCGTTTTTTCACTAATATTTTAGTGTTTCTGAGTAGCAACCTGAATTTTACCTGATTTTGGAGGCGGAAATAACATCGATTCGGATATAATCAGAGATCCGAGGTATATGAATCTTGGTACCGTTTCGAACTTTAGGCTTCCATTTGAGTGTTGGCTTTTGTTGGGTGCATCCAACAGCCATGTACCTAACCTTCTCCAGCAATTGGTTATTATTTGTCTTTTAACTTTTCGGATCTTAGGACTTGACCTACCAGATAACAAATATTATATCTGATCAATCTAAGGCCATTTTTGTCAACATGTAGGAAAAAGATTCTTACACACTTTGGGCATATTGCCAGAGAGAACGAAGAAAACCTCGAGAAACTAATTATCACAGGTTGAGGGAAACGAGCAAGAGATAGAAGATATACAGACCACATAATAAAGGAATTAATATGGTGCCACTTAAGTGCTGCCATTTACATAATATTTATGGGCAGAATATCAGGATACCATGAGGCAGATACCTACTTCTCTTCCAAGATAGGTTAACGAGTATACTTACTACATGGAGGCAATCTTCCTATAAATGTTAGTTTGGCGGGGGGAGCTGGACAATAATCCCTCCAGACAGACTCGCAAGCTGTGCACAAACTTGCAAAAATGCACAAACACAAACAAACTGTACGTCACGAATAGCACAGATATCAGTAGAGCTTATCTAGGTAGTACGGTTTACGATTATAGTGGTCAAAGGCTTCAGGGTTCATAGTAATTAACGGCCCGTTATATTGACTTAAACCCCTCTTCAATCTCTAATAGTGTTATGAGTAAACATTTCATAAACAAATAGTATTTCCATAAGTGCACTTATTATCAGTTCTCTAGTATGACGTAGTGATCATAAATATATGTATCTATATTTTTTTTTTACAACCGTTCTGAATCTTCTGGTTAGATGGTCATTAAAATGATTGGAATATAACTATGTTTTCTCTACTTGAGTTTAATTAAATATATATTTTACTACTCGAGTTTCGAAAGTGAAAAAACCTCTCATCAACTGAAGTATTAAACTAAATACAAATAATTAATTAGATATCGACAAAAGGAGTCGCAGTTACTGGCGTAAGGTGTAAAAGTGGCAGTAACGGGAATATTGAGAGGAAAGGAGAAGCTTTGGTGAATGTGTAATTGTTAAGCAAATTAATAGCCGATTTCTTTTTATTTCTAAACTTTTAAAATTATTAATTTTATTTCTTTATGCGTGACGGAACGGAAAATTTTAATGGTACATGAATGAAAAAAATGATAGCTTCTGGTTAGTATTTTCTGAGCTGTTAAGCCGTGTGTATACGACCTCTTGGCCAACGGTTTGAATCCCATTGCGGGTCCATCACCAGAGCATACTCTTCTGTCCTGGCACACAACTTTTGCCTCGTTCACTTTTATACATCTTCCCATGCACGCTCTTCGGTTGAAGCTTTTAACACGGCCATCCTACAATATTTTGTTTGCCCGATTATGCGAGTTCTTGGCTGGATAATGTGAGTTTCTCTGTATAATATATGATCGAAGAGAAAAAGTCGCGTGGATTGAATTCCAATTAGTAGTATTGTGAAGGGGTGGACGCCCCTTACTTCTGCACTAAGCACTCCGCATGGCGTCATATGATCGAGTTTTTTTATAGTTCCGGAAAACACGGCAATAAAACGTATTAAATTGGTCTTCTTTGTAATGGAAAAGTCTTGTCAGGCGGGCGGGAACATTAGTCGCTAGGTAAAAACATTTACAACGGCCGGCCAAGCGCTTCAATAATGGCCATTTAGTGATACTAACGGTCAAACTTTGGCTATAATTTTGCAAGTTTGGAGTATAAATTACAATCTCCTAAACTGAAATTCATTACCGATCTCGTAGATGTGTGCGTGCGTATACTTATTGAGAATCGGCCGAAATTAAACCGACCAATAAATATATTTTGCGAAATTTAAACCGACGCGCGACGGTCAAATGCAAAAATCTTATATTTTATGTCGATTCATTCTATTTATTTTCAGATAACATCGTTCTTGGCTACACGATGAAATGAATTCGATTCAGTTCTAATGCGGAGTTATTTTATGCTGAAAATATAAAATCTGATTAATTAAAACGATAATATTTTTTCGGATTTATTGTATTATTATAATACAATGTATTATCGTCGATCAAATACAGCATCGATCTCTGGTCAACTCCATCTTTGGAGATCTTGTCCTAAATAACTATTGCCTTGGTCTCGTTAAGAGTTTTCCTCCATTGATTACTATTTCGCGTCGTTTATCTTCGATTTTGTATCTCTAAGGCAGATAATAATAATAATATTTGGATAATTTTTATAGCGCCGTTTTCGCGAATACTCACCTCAAGATCTACATATATTGTACTTGCCTATATCTTTGAGGACACTATTGCTCCACCTTAGCTTAGGCCTTCACATGCTCTAGCGCCTTCGGTTTTTGTTTAGTAGTGACTTCAGTGTTTGCTGTTCATTCATCCTCGCCTCTTGGCCAAACCACTGAATCATTTGAAACTTTGAAACGCTTAGCTCATTAAACTAGTATACTTACAGCTCATTGTTATAGCGTCTACGAGAAAATCCATTTTCTAAAGCCGGCCCAAAGATATGCCTCAAAATCTTCTTTTCAAAAACTTACAGTCCTGATCGTTCTTTTTAACCAGTACCTAAGTACCTACGCGAATGTAAGGTCTGATGAGCGTTTTGTGTAAGTACCTACCAAAATTAATATGTCAGGATTTGATTTGATCTTTGATCTTGGAGCCCTACATATCAATATAACTTATTTTTATGTAAAAGTGTATAATATTTTATATCAGTTGATTGATTGGTTAACATAGTACATACCTTGTGAAAATAATTTTTAATATTTTGACATACGTACAGAGATGATAAAAAGTTTCGTTTTCCTATGTACCTATCTATAATTTGACAAAGCTTTGCAAGATCTAACTGCTTATTGCACGGAAGGGAGTGTACTATAAAGGAAATTTTATGATGCTTTTATGATTTCAATTTTCGTTAATAATATGTAACTGTTGTAAAAATTTAACGTTTTTTTATATCGTGCTAATCACGGGCGCGCCGAGCTATCTCCCATCTTGTATTTTTAACCGAGATCGTAAAATGCTTCAATTTTCAAAATGGCGCCGTGCCTTCTATGATCAAATTTGCTCATTAAATGTTCGAGTTTAAGATCCACTCTGGTGATTACAGCCTCTCGGATAATTAAGTTCTGTTTCGAAATGTCAATTATATACGGCACATACTGTTAATAGCAGTTAGGCACATAATTGGCTCAATTTTATAACTTACTATAATTTAATTTATATTCTTTTCCCGTTATATATCTTAAATATTGTAAAAAACATTTCTACGATGGAGATATTCTTATTTTAATGTTTCACTTTATTCCAGAAAAACTTTAAGACGGTATTTTCATTAAAAAAATTTTGGATAGAATTTTTATATACGAGCAATATTATGAATTGAAATAAAATACATTAAAATACATATAGGTAAATACATATACATATGTGTGGAAAAGTGAACTAAATACATTTTAGGGATTTTTCTATGGTTTCAGTGGATGTAGGAAATTTTTCTAAGTAACAATAATTCTAGATATAAAACGAAAGTGTTGGAAAAAGTTTAATAATGAAACAAAAGTGAGATGATAACAAATAAATTATAAAATATTTACATATTATTGAAAAATCACTCAAAGTATTTCATTAAAATATATATTTTTCATTATTTTAAATGAGTCTGGATATTTTTTAAGGTCAAACGACACGATAAGTTTCATAAAGCAGAAATTATGAATCCAGCAATGTTGCTACTTAAAAAAGATTTAAATATCCTAAAGGCCACCTAATTATGTTCATCACTATTTTTTTTTTCATTTAGGATTGTTCGCATATGATTCTCGTGTCACAACGGCGCGTACTACGGACTACAAAAATAGTAAGATCGTGATTTAATCAAATTAACGATCATTATTTAGTCTAGTCATTTGGGACGGGACGCCATTGAAATAGGACTTCCGGGCTATGTTCGTTTTTTCAAATGTACGCATTCATTCAGTACGTACACCAAAAGCGTGTGGCAAATGTTAAAAATATGCAGTGTTTATTTAGCGAGTAGGTACCTACCCCAGTCACGAAAACTGTTAAAGGAATTCCGGAATTGATATTTTAAGCACCTCCAAAAACGGTTTTAAAACCAAATAGATTTTGGCTGGCGCCACACTGCGCGCATCTTTCGTCTTTTTCATCGCGTAAAATCGGCAAAGCAAATGGGTCGACCGATCATCCGCGTAGTGTGTTTGATAACCGCATATTGTATAGAAAAAATGTAGCGGCGTTCAGCGACTGAAGAGAGGCGGCGGAAAATCCGCGTAGCGTGGCGCCGGCCTTAGGAGACGTTGAAGTCGACGTGCGCTACGCAAAGTGCTATATCTGCAATCTGTTGCATTGCAGGAGAGAGCTTTGATCGTGTTTTTTTTTATTAATGAACCTTTTTGTCTGTAATTCTAAATTTTAGATAAAAATGTTGATTAATAAACAAATACGATCCAAGCTCTCTCCTGCTAAGTAACAGATTTGCAGATAGAGTACTTTACGTAGCGCACGTCGAAGTAATCTCGGGATCTGTACGCTCTGCCATCTTGCTATTCCCCCATTTGACTGTGGTGTCAAATTTCATACAGGTGTAGGTATGATTTTTTTCTAGCATTTTTTAGAGTTGAAAGAATGGACCGATCAAAGACCCTTGTCTTAAGGCTCTGTGCCAAGTTATTTTTAAAGACCTTATTCAATCATTCATCTGCTCTTTAGCTTACTTTTGGTATCATTTGTCGAAATTTCGTAGTGACGCGGCAGAATCATTTCTAGCCTCATTCACCCAGGAGTATATTGACAATAGCTGATCATGACAATGATATACATATACACTATTTGCTTAAGACACATATGTTTATCAGAAATGACACACCGACTATCTGTACATCACCAATTTCAGTAAGGACAATTGGTAAAACTTACATTTACATTTATTTGTACCGCATCGTAATGATATAATATTTTTCCAGAAACCCTGTTGCAAATGGACCGTCAGCAGCTGCAAAAGTTCGTCCAGTACCTCATATCCGAGCACCACACAGAGGTTCTGCCCACCGCGCAGAAGCTGGCTGACGAGATCCTCCAGCAGCAGTCGGCCATCAACCGGATCGCAGGAGCCCCAGACCCGACGGCCGGGGCCGCTGCCGATGATACCCACGCCTGGCACCTGGATGAGGCGCAGGTGTGCGAGCAAGTGCGGGCTTACCTGCTGCAGAGCGGATACTATAATGCTAACAAGCATCTTAATTCGTTGTTCTCCAAGGTAAGGAATTCATATACTTTTAAAGCCATCTCCCATAGTCTTATCAATCATCAAGTCATGTTCTTTACTCATGTTACGGATATTTAGTCTAGGTTCACTCTATAAATAATTAAATGAAATGGCTTTATAGTCAATTAAGGTAAATTATAGAAGTCTCACAGAAATGAAGCTATTTATATGAGGAACGTGTGCGGATGTCTTTTTTATATGATGGCCCAGGACTTACGACCTGTATGAGCTGGCTTAAGTGATCACTCTACACAAAGCAAAGTTCACCAATTCCATCATAAGAATATCCATACATTATCAATTTTTTTTAAAGTTCCAGGTATATGTATATGTTACAAATCTGAGTATATTTCATTTATTTGAATGGACTATGCTAGAGACATTTGTAATCTTTTCTCATATTTCATTTAACGTAGATTTCGCAGTTGGTAATGACACCTCTATCCTCTATATTTGGCTTTAGAGTCGTTTACAAATTTTCCGACTATGGCTACAAATTTATCAAACAGTCTTAGAGTGCCACCAGTATAAATTGGCGTGCGAGGGAGGGCGTCCCTGTCACGAAACAGAAGTTGCCAGGGTGTAAATTTATTACACAATACATAATATACAGTGTCCGGTACATCGACAAATATATTTTATGATATTATAATAGGAATTTGGTCGGAAACACTAAAGAAACAAACCAATAATGGCGGCCACTCTATCTAAAGTCCTGTCAAACGGTAATATTGGCTCATTATTTGCTTTTTCAGCTTTGCAAAACTTTAAAACTACATTGGCAATTGTTCTTGCACCACCTGCAAGGTGTTGCAAGACTGTTTTGGGCATAATTCAGTGTATGGAAATCAAGATGTCACAGCTCACGCGCAAATACGAGATTGAACTGAATGACAGGGCGAGAGGCTTCCGCCGGATGCAGATGGGGCGGGTTTTAGTTCCAAAGTCGCCGCACGCCAATTTACGTTGGTCAAGCTCTAATTCGACTCTGAGCGATTTTATGAGAGCCAAAGAAAGAAGCATTTTTCACACACTGTAATTAGAGATCGCTAAAGAATGATTGCCTCCATAAATGTATCCAATATTCATATGATGATTCACTCTTGCCCTGGAATTTTGGAGCATATACAATTGTTACTTTATAAAGTATCCATGAGATACATCATCGGACAATTTCTGTTCGAAGTACCATAAATCAACAACTCCGACACAGTCCTGAAAAATATGATTATGTCAATGGAATTGTGTGAGGATATAAGTGGCTAATCTTTTACAAAACATCTGTTCGTCAATTAACATATTTATTGTCTTATTCGTAAAATTAAATTCTTGTAATTTTTTATTTAACAACGATTAATTACAAAATTTTTAAAATAAGAAGATAAACCCACAAAAAAGTTGTTTGCAGGTACACCCATACAGTGGAACACATTTTATAAACTAATAACACACCATTTATAACATCTTAAAAAGAAACTCTTGTACCAACTAATTTAAATATTAGAGGAACAGTAACCAAAGTTAAAATATTGGATAGAAGAATAAAAAGGATTCACATTAAAGTTATTTGGTGTCTCAGTCAAAACAATTTATCCTAGATTATAACAATGACATATCATTAAGCATAATCCATATGATGTGGAATTGTGAAAAAAGTTTGTTCAAATACTATCCAGATTCATGGCCTCTTAATTTATTAAAATATTTCTCTTGGCTAATCTGCTAATCAACCCACCCAGGTGAGAGAGATGCTCCGTGCGCAGGATTCCAACGGTCCACGCATGCTTACCCTCATCACAGAGCAGTTCCTGTCGGATCCTCGCTTGGTGCTCTGGCGTAGCCAAAATACGCCCATGACTCACAAATGCCGCCAGCTCTGGGAACAGCTGGGCTCGCTGTGGCTGTCTATCGCGCTCGGCCCACGAGGTGGAGCTCACGAGCGTGCACACTGGCGGGGGGCTCTGCACCGCTGGGCCGCAAGTGACCTGTGTCCGCCGGAAGATGCTGATTATAGAACGGTCCCACCTGTGAGTTAACTTTTGTTAAGTTTAGCACAAGATTAGCTTTTTTATCTTGTATGATGTTAAAAATCAGATTTTGTGTGCATCATATACAATTTTACCTTATTTAAATTTATAGTATTTTAATCTATATCGTTGTATAGTCACCTCCAACATTTAAGGGGTCACACCACCTAAATTAAATATGGGAGAATACTATGCGTAAAATTAGATTAAGAATGCTTGTTTAAAGAATATAAAATTTTATAATTAAATATTTTTTAAAGCTACAAGGCACTTTTTGTATTACCCTCGTAGATAGTAAGTATCTTTTGTCCGTGATTTGGATAATTTTTGGAAAAAAAGAACATATTCCTTGCATGTAACATCTGTAGGAAAAATGACAAAAATTAAATTGTTAGATTCTTGAAATAAACAACAAAAATAAATTCGAGTAGCTTGTTGGTATGGTGGTCATGACGCTTGCCTAGTGTTTTGGTGGTCGTTGGCTCGAGTCAGGACACCAGCGAGTTAGTCCTATTTTCATAGCACAAGCAATTTTGCTTATTTTGCAAATAGTAAGAATATTGATGCGACACTTATTCCATGTTCGCATCTATTCTATTTTTATTAAAAAAAACCCATTAATTACTCACATTAGACATATTTAGATAATATTCATACCTATTTTCATTGTTTTACAGTACCACCCTAGAGATCGGGAAAGGAGCGACCGAGATAGAGAACGAGATCACAGAGACAGAGAAAGAGACAGGCATAGGGGGGATAGAGATGAGAGAGACAGAGACAGACACAGAACTGATAGGGATGACAGAGATAGGTGAGTCAACTCACTTTTTTGTAATTACAAATGAGTCTTGTGTTATTATGTTATTATTAAATTCATTTCCTGCCATATCATTGTTGACATTAACAACACAGGAACACTCACATTAAGATTTTATTAGTCTGGTGAATCATTAGGCTTATTCATGCCCAAAGATGGAGGATTTAATAATTGCATCCCTAATTTATTTTCTCAGAGTCCCCTGTGCTACAATGCATCAGAAAGTGAACTTTGATAAGAACAACTATAAGAACTTCATAACCGTGCCATAAAAATAATGTAAAAAAGTAACTCTTTGTATTGGCAAGGCAATGCGCCAAAGGTTGCACACATCTGTTTAACATATTCATTGTTTAGAAGCTTAAATATGTGCGTTTCAAATGCTACTATGAGATTTTTAGAATTTATGAAAGTAGGTACATTACACTATTCAATATTCTGTGGCTTAGCATCTTATTAGGGCCTTATTTGAAATTTACTATTATTATCTCTAGAAAAATGTTATAAAAGTAAATTTTTTTACTGACATTTTAAAAATGATTTTTTTAGGGAAAGGCATAGAGGAGAAAGAGAGAGGGAGCGTCAGAGACTGAGAGACCTGGATCGAGAAAGGGAAAGGAATATATTCAATCATAATTTTAATCATCACAATAATAATTTACATTCAGGTGACAGTTCTGAAGATGATGCCCTGTACAATAATAAGTAAGTTTCAGCTGAACACTTTTATTTTATTTATTCTTTAATGATTCCCTCACAGGATGAATGAATAAACTAATTTTTTATTATTATTTTTTTAATTTGAAATTCTGAAATAAAAATGCAAGCTCCCATATGAGGGGTATAATTTTTTTGACTATTACTGCAGAGGCAGCAATACCCAAAAAAATGTTTCGAATGCTATCACCGAGGATTACTAATTTAGAACATACTGAATTTGAAATTTTTTAGAAAATATAGCTTTATCCCTCTATCCTAAATAATGTTTCCAAATCACTATTTACAGCAAATATAGACAGCACTTGTCTGTAAGTAATAAAAATCAAAGGCAGCATTATGCATATACAATCAATCCCCAAGGATATGTCACATAAAAAAATGTCCGCTTCATACTAAAGTGAGAGTTGATGTCGATTTGAGACTGAAACATCATAGCAAAGACAGCAATATCCAATTATGTAAATAGCAAAATTGGCGTGGAATATTGCCACCTTTGCTTATATACGCCTTGTATGATAAATAGGGCATTTATATTCATACAAAAAACTCTATGGTTCTTTGTAAAATATTATAAACCATATTTATTCCAATAAATTGATTATTTTTAATTGTTGGTCACCACGGGCGTCATGTGCGTTTTGTACGTACAATTATATTTGAATATTTTTTCATAATATTGTTGCATAATCTTGTCGCCAGGCTTTTATCGGCCCCAGAGAGAATCTTATTTCTAGTCGATGCCTTACTCGCTATGGCATGGCTGGTGATGCGAGACCTATGATTATTACCGTATTTATTAGAAAGTGCATACATAATATTCTCACACAAAAATCAATATCAGTGTAGTATTAAAAATATTATGAATCATTACTGATTTGGAAATAATTTCAGTTATGAAAGAGAATACCGCCGTGCAAGTAAAAGACTCCGGTTACATCACAACCGTCCACCCTCACACCCCTCTGCCTCCTCCACACCTCGCACTGTCTTCCATAAGTAAGTACATTCATTATTCATTATTCCAATTTGAAATAATTCTGTAAATATCATTGAAAGATTTGGCAGATACTTTGTGGTGCAACATTATAATTTAAAATATGTTTTATTTTAACTTTGTAATACACACACACAATATGAGTTATTAAATTACTATACTGTAGTTTCGAGAGGAACAGTCTCTCTCATCATCAGGTATAGATAATAACTAACTTATATACGAAATTTAACAATCTAATCAGGTAGGTAAGGGAGCGCGCCTTAGGTAGGCGTATTTTTGCCGCAAAAAGCTCTAGGATTGGTGATGTGGACTGAAATGTGATAGTATTTATAACTAAGTATTTAGAATTCAAATTTTTTAGGATTTCAATGAATAGTTTAAAAACCATTGAAATCTTAAAAAATTGATTTGAATTTAATTTAATAACTCGTTATGTGTGTGTATTACAAAGTTAAAATAAAACATATTTTAAATTAATTCCTCAGATATTAATAGACGATTTTGTAACGTGTGTGTAATCTACTAATGATAAATCTAAAAGTCTTCGACTTAATGTGAAACCTAACAACAAATTTTTTTTTTGCAGAGCTCTTGATGCAGTCCAGCTGTCTTGGGAGAACGACCACTTGAAGAATATCCTAGCTAGCGACACCTATACAGATTTAGAATCAGATCCCTCATCAAATTATCCGCTCTTTAATGAATTAGGACAACCATTATGGCATGGTGAGTGACCAGCTTGTTTTATTAATTATTGTAATCTACACCTCATGCAAACTTTTACATATATTTTTTTACAATTTTTTTGTTAAATTGTGAGAATACCACAGTAAATACGTAATTAAAAAATTAAATAAATTAACCCCTTTGTGTTGCAAACATTCAATAATAATAGTACTTAATTATGGATAATTTATACAGCGCCATCTTTGTAAAAAATTCACATTATGAGCATCTTCGTAAAAATTACACACTTCAGTCCTATGCTTGTATTAAAAATTGATTGCAAACTTTTTAAAATGATATGTTTTCTGTCTTTTTTTAATAAAGTTTCTGATGCCCTATTCTATGTTAAGGAGGGCAACGAATGGGGACCCACCACTTTCCCAGGGCCGTTGTATGAGCCGACGGCTCCCATATCGGCCCTACTCTTGCATCGCCAGGTTAACATTTTTCTTGGGTTACGGAGGGCAGAGAGTGCCACGCTTCTGGACCTGCTGAACTTAACTTAAGCTCTACAACTCTCCCTGCGCCTGAAAAGTCTAACTACAGAGATGGCCGTTCAATTTTTCTGGATCTCTCGGCCATGAGCCTAAATTATTGTGATAAACATAATTTTGCAAAAGTCAATGGGGCTAATGATAAAATACATTTAAAAAAATGTACACAATGCAATCTGTTGACATAATAAAAAGAATGAATACTTAGTAGAAATTAATCCTTTATATTCAATTTCTTACAGAACATCTTGGCGTAGTGGGTGGGCGTGTGGAGTCACTCCGCGCCTGCGGGTTGGTGCCAGGTGCGCGCCGCTTAGCCGCAGCTTGTGCGCGTTCTCTACGACTGCGGCAAGCCCGGGCTGCCGCACGCTGGGCCGCCCCCGCCGAGCCCGGGCCTAGCAGTGGTCCTCGAGCACTGTCCGCTCACGCTGATCCTGGTACGTGCCCTGCTACGCCTGCGCCTGCCCCACGAGGACCGTGCGCACTCATGGTGGACGATGGATGCCTCGCACAAGGTTGGTTTTATTTTATTCACGATTCACGAGAAATCAAAAAAATGCCATTTGTTAAAAAAAAATTCTCAACTCAATTTATGTATATTGTCGTTTTTTATTTGTTTTGCATTTATGTTGATAGTGAATGCCATTTTTGATATTAAGTGTAACATGTTACATTGTTACTACATTGAAGGTATGGATTGAATGAAGAAAGAATTCCAACCTGGTGGCAAATCAAAGGCAAAAAAAGGACTGATAGGGTTGCTGTTCACTCTTGAACAAATATCTTTACAGACAACATGTAAATACAATGAAAATTAAACTTTTATGCATAATGTGGAGAAAATATCTTTATTGATATACATAGTTTCTTTTACCACATATAGCTCTTTTAAGTGCACTTATGTGTATTCATTTCTGATGTGTGCACAGCTCTAAGTTATTTATATTTTTTTAATTTTAGAAAGTCCATGTTGGTCCGGCTACCCATTGGAAGCTGTTTGGTATATCTTTGACTGCTTAGCCGAGCCTTGTATAACGTCTGAAGATACTGTCCTGCGGAGTCCTAGAATATTACCTTACCTCGATAATGTTTTAGAAGAAACTCATACAACTATACCCCCCAGGTTAGCCTAGTGTGTTATTAAAATTATGGAATAAAATGATTCTAAGCCAGAAAATTAGGGCTTCAACTATTTAACCAAATTTTGCTAATCTTTATTAATTTTTTTATATGAACCCTTATGGCCGGTTGTATCAACCTTTTGTTTAGACCTTTGATTATTGAGTTTATTTCCCGATTTTATAAAAATCTATGTTTTTACGAAAGCTTACTATAATCCAAGTTGATACAACCGGCCCTCTGTCTTAGTTTTAAAAACACAACAGAGATGAAAATGCGGAATATGTTTCATATCAATATTCTTACTATTTTCAAATTAAGCTAAATAATTTATTTATTGAATTGGCGTTAACTTTGTGGAATGACATTATAATTATATATAAATAAATAGATTACTTGTCTAAGACCACTAATGAGTTTAAGATGATTACACAACTAGTTTCGACAACTACCGATGTTGTCATCAACGGGTGATGATTTAAACTGAAGGTTTTAAATTTAAAATGTGTACTTTTCACCCTTTCATTGCTGATAAAATGCGCCAAATTATTGATAAAATTAACGAATCAATTCGAACTGACGGAGAGCTAGAAATTTGTTAAAAATTGTTAACAAGAAACAAATCAAAACCATCAGGCTATATGTGTTTAAGTTCGGTTAAAATGGAAAAGGTGGGCGCGTTATTAAAAAAATAATAGATAAATGCTGGTTCTATGAAAATAGGATTAACTTCTGCTGATGTCCTGGAATTGGGCTAGAACTATCGACCACTGGATCACTAGTCGAGAGTCATAACCAACAAACTACTCAATGTTAATTTAATTTCCAGATATCAGCACGTTGTAATCCCTGGAAGCGATAAGGAATCATATCTTTGCCTGGGTCTGGAGGCTGCCCTGTTAGGCTTGGGCAGAAGAAGGGCGGCCGGAGCCAGCCTGGCAGCCCAGGAGCGGGCTCTGCATGTAGAGGAGCGCCTAGTAGGACGCCTGCATGCTCTCCAACCGGACACGCAACTAGCCGGAGTCTTGAGAAGGGTTGCCCAGACATTATTGGACGCTGGACCTTCTAGCGCCCTGGGCTCTCACGTGCCACCGGACTCGGCGCCCGCGCACACCTTCGCCCACTACCTCTTCCTAGCACTTCTGGACTTCCATCCGGACCTTGCTTACAGAGTTGGATTACGAGCAATGAGGTGATTTTATTTGTGATGCTTACCTGAAAAATTAATTTGCAAATAAGAGAAATTTGTAAAAATTTGTTTTATTGATTTTGGATGTGTTAAAAAAATCTTTTTGGCTTTTCTGAGCTTGTTGATCATTCGTCAGAAATTGAATTTGAATTTCTATGTCTCATTTGGGTAATTTTTTTTATTAATATTTATTGAAAATACCTACATAATGGTATTTAAATTAATTATATATAAAATATTTAAATTACCGTCATCATGACTAGCAGATCTAAACCCTCTGGTGGGTTGTGGGATTATTTCACGCTGTTTCTTTCGTTATTTATTTTTTGTCTAAGGCAGACATTTCTTCATTGTTCATTTTTTAGATTAAGCCTTCCTAAGCTCCTGCGCCTTCATGGTCTTAATCATACAATATTAAAAAGGATTAAAATTCCCAAAAAAAGTTTATGGATTTAGCATTTTACATCTTTCCAATCGCAACTTATTTGATTCTAATTATTTTTGCAGACTCTCAATCCTTGAAGAGGAGCAGGCTGGCGGTGCACCCGGGTGGGCAGGTCTGGGGGCTGCTGAAGCCCAGCAGGCTGCCCTAGCGTCCGCTCTTCTAGGGGCAGCTAGATCTGAACCCGCACGCCTCGCCTCAGTGCTTGATGCTGCCAGGAGACACGTGCGTAGCGCAGCACAACTCTTCAGGCTGGCGCAAGATGCGCTGAAATATGGAATACCGCCTGATCCAGGATCTAGGCACCCACCACTGCTTAACGCGGCATTCGAGCTCGGGCTTCAAGTGAGTTTTTTTAAACCCTGACTTGTAAAAGTTAAATATGTATTATTGTAATTGTAAACTGATAACATTAACTGGTGGTATCTTTCAGGTTATGAGGATGACACTTTCATCTCTAAACTGGCGTCGCCGGGAAATGGTGCGATGGTTGGTCCTGTGTGCTACGGAACTAGGACTAGATGCTCTGCTTTCAATTATGCAGAACTGGTAAGGATAATAATGTCTTAAATTTGCTGTTCTCATTGTCGCCATTCTAATATGATAATACTGATTAGATGATGAATACTGAAAGATGATAAATGAATAACATATTGATTAGAAGTTATGGAAGACACTCCTGAATTATCTTATCTATTAAATATGATAAAAAATTTGTTATAAAATATATTTTATATTATTTAATTTGATATTTTAATTCCAGGTATCAACTATTTACACCAACAGAAGCCACCGGTCCAGTGGCGACAACTGTAATGTCGCACACTACCATGATTCGGCTGAATCTCACATTTGAGCAGCAGGAAAAACTCTCCAACTGTGCTAGGACTTTAGCTTTACAGTGTGCCACGAAGGTACTATCTGCAGACTATTTTTAATTTGGATAAATTTTCAATCAAATTTTCATTATTATGGCTTCAAAATTTTTTTAAATTACAGAACTAAATTTTATACAGAATTTATTCTGAACCAGATTTTCTTTCATTCAAATTGTTTCTATTGTATGTTACAGTGTTAGCGTGATTGCGATATTTAGCAATTACTTTTATGAAGTTGATTGATTATTTGCAGCTATAAAAATTTATATTGTAACATAACCAAAAATGAAAACAAACTCAAACCATGTTATGTACAGCTATAATTCGGAGGCATAGTCACCATCAAAGTCAATTACTGCTTCCCATAACTCTTGGAAGATGGTCGATTCCGCGGGCGTCCAATGTTCAAGTGTAGTCCTAGTGATGACTTGTATTGTCTAAGTTGATATCACCAGTTTTGAAGCGAACAAACCACTCTCAGCATGTCATGTCCCTTCGCTAATTGTTATCGTGAAATAACATGAAATATTACAGCGTAATGCGGCATGTGTGTGTATAGTTTTCGACTCGAATTTTAATTTCCTAATTCCTATTTAAGAATTTTATTATGATAAAGGTCAAATAAACGTCAAATCCAAAAAAGAATGTCCCGAAAAATGGCAAATGATTATGCCTCAATCAAATACGTATTTTTAAAGTAAACAGATATGCATCTGAGATGTTTTCAAATTTTTCCAACACAGCAGTTTAGTGATTCTCTATCATGACTTGTTTTATTTCACATTTATTTTTCAATTATTCAGGATCCTGCGGGCTGTGCGCTCCACGCATTGACCCTGTGCGAGGGGGCCGGGGGGGCAGCGGAGGCCGCCTACCAGTTGGTGGCCGGTGCGGCGGCCAGGGGTGCACTAGCCCCGCAGCAGCTGTTCGCCCTGGCACGCTATTTGCAACACCGTGCGCATCCGGCCCGGGCATATCGACTGGCGCTACTCGCCATGAGAAACCTTCACCTCACTTATAATCAGGTATTGGAGATGTTATAAAAATATTTATTTCTTTACATTTAATCTGGTTTTGAGTGAGTTGTGTGAAAATGAATGTACATGTTTCCATATATATCTCTATTTTCAAAGCTTTCACATTTTTACTAATTTGGTCTGACATTATCAAAGTTAATTTGCAACAGTGTCTACTGGGTGTAGGGATTAAAATTTACCTACGTACCTGCAGGCTTATTCTATTCTGCTTCGGCGAGGCAGAAGGTTGTTTAAATTGTGTTGAATTCGTATGGAGTGTGGGTAAGTAGTGGAAGCTAAACGTGACTAAATTATAACATTGTGCTTTTTTAACTCAGATTCTGCTTCACTGAACTAGTCGTTAGTTACTGCAGTGTACTTTGACATATTCGGAAAGCTGTAATTATTAAATGAATTATATATGTATATAAAAAAAAAATAATGTTTCATTTTCTTGGTTTGATTTGCAGGACACTCATCCGGCCATCAATGACATCCATTGGGCATGTGCTCTAGCCCAGTCTCTGGGCAGGAATGAGCTCCAAGGTCTTCTGCCCCTCGTGGTGCGGAACGTCCAGTGTGCTGGTGTCCTGGCCGACGTACTACGTCGTTGCTGGCCACGCGGAGGACGCTCCGCCAAGCCTTCCCCAGCCCTGAGGCCGCTCCTGGATGCCGCTCTGCGCGCATACATAGCCACCACTCACTCTAGACTGACGCACATATCCCCCCGGCATTACGCAGACTTCATTGATTTCCTGTCCAAGGCGAGAGACACCTTCTCGCTCGCTCCCGATGGGCAAGCACAGTTTGCGACGCTCGTGGCAGATATGAAGCTTAAGTACAAAGGGAAGAAGAAGCTTATGTTTCTGGTCAAGGAGAGATTCGGCTGATGAGTTAGTTGCGTGACACTATTAAAGATTGACATTTATCCATCATGTAAAGACTATTATTGTTTACCTGGTTTTCGTTACGTTTATTTTAAGTTATTTAATTTTTTCATACACACTTGTGTCTGTTTTAGTTACACTTTTTCTCACTGCAGATTCACACTAATTAAAAATTTCAAAGAAGTTTTTAGTGTGTTTTTAAATATATAATACATCATTTCATTTGTACATTTTGTCAATAAAAAAATTTACAGTAGTTCTTTCAATATCCACTTGTGCCTATTTCTTTGGTATCCATCTGTTTAAAATAGTAGAGATTTTATAAATTATGATTTTGATTATTGTTGACCATGACTCATTAGAAAGATAATAGTGAATGAGTGTTGTACCCCCTATTTCTGGCAATAAATACATAGGTCAAAATCATATCATTGTGTTAAATTATAATGTGTTCTCTTTAATACATAACTTGACCACCGATTGTTAATGATTAAGTTATTATTAGCGACTTAGTTTATCTTGTAGGAGGGCACAATGTATTATTGTATCGAGCTGATAAGACTACGATTGTAGAGAAAATGCTTCTGTTGTGCCAAAGTATATAAATTTGTTAATTTTAATTTAAGTAATATTTTACTTTATTGACATTTATGTGATCTCATTTTTGTTTTAGTTTTGTACATATTATTTTGCTAGTTTATGATAGAAAATAATAAAGTTATGAAAAATTTATTTTAAGGGTAAATGCCAAATCAGCACTATTGATAATATTCTTACATACGGCATTTTCCAAAACTGTAATTACAATTATTATGGTGAAAAGGCAAAAAAAACTAACGGTAGTGAGTGTATATGTGTAAATATGACATTAATTTACCTCAGTACTGAGAAAATGTGAGAAATGTCGCGCAGAATGATATTTCATACTGATCCATGCCATAATCATTATTAGAACCTTCATTTGTACATTTTCTAGATATATAAGCTCCAATCATTTTAAAATATTTGTTACACGATATCTTGGTTAATTCTAAGTTCACACATGCGGGAAGTTCTGTAGCCAGTCAGTAATTTATGTTCAAGTGTATCTTACATGTAAAAACCAAAGATTTTTCATCCAGTTTAAATCATAACAGAAGCGACATAAAGAACTCAAAGTTACTATTAGATCATAAGAATTAATCAGATAATTTGTGAAATATTTCGAGGATCCACAGCTTTCTACAATCTAAAACACTGCCTTTTGTTAATAATAAGCGCATTTTATTTTGTTTTCTATCACATTATGATCACTTCTTCAATAAGAGCAAAATGATTTTGTGGTGACATTATTGATATAATTAATAAGAATATATTTTGTTTTCACTACTAATTTTCTAAAATGTTTCGGGGCTAATGGTCCCTTCATCAGGATTCAACAGATTTTTAATTTTTGGTATACTTCATATCCTGATGAAGGGTTCATTGGCCCCGAAACATGTTTGGTATTTTCAACAAATTAGCGGTGAAAACAATATATATTATTATTAATGAAATTATGATCTCTTTATTTATTCAATCATATAAATATAAAGTTATAAAACATTACAGTAGAATCTCCTTAATCAAAAATTCAAGGGACCCAAAAATATATTTCGAATTATGCGGAACCCTATTAATTCGAAATTGAAGGTACAAAAAAAAAGAAAATCGCAAAGCGATTGCGAAATTCGCCAAAAATCATATAACTCATGAAAAAATTCATTAATTTTGTGAAAAATGTCAATATTTTTGCAAATTTCAAGAATTCATTTTCAAAATGTAATATTAATTATGTTAGCTAATATGTACAATCATCTACAGCTAATACAGCTACAAAGATCGCAACATTTCTATTACTAAAGTATGCGATGTTGACTTATTTGTTTCGACTTGCGAAAAAAATCAAAATATTTTTTTCAATTTCGTCACATTTAAAAAAAAATTGAATGGCGCGAGTCTAAAAAAATTTTCAGGGTTTTCCTATTCTCGGGGTTATTCTTTTATGAAATCAACATTTTGGGGCTTGCGGGATTTAAAAACTTTGAAATATGGCGAATTTCATATTATCAGGGTTCGAATTAACGGGGTTTTACTGTACAGAGTTTGTCATTCTATCAATATTCATATGATGATAATTATTGAAGATTGGCCAATTTGTTGACATAATTTAATACTGTAATATCAGTAGTGTGCGGTCCACACATTCAAATTATTTGCATTTGGGAATTGAACTAAAATGAAATGTTCATCTTGTAATATCCTTTGCTGCATTGTTGTTACATTATAATATTTCTCAAAAAAAAGTTATTTTGAGTCTACTGACTGTACATGCTCTTTTGTAAAAATTTATTTTTGTTTTATATTTTCTCAAGGATTTACTTTATTTTACATATTATTCAACTGCAAATAAAATACAGTTGTAAATGAGTCAAACTTGCAACATGAACGGTTTGAAAATTAGATTTTTTGAAAATTATTGCAGGGTTATTTTTTATTTAAATTTTCTGTCTAATTTTGTATTTCATAAATTGTAAGTCTCGCCTGTCTTTAATTCATATAACTTTTAACACCAGGCTCGTAATAGAACAGTTAATAAAAGTATGGCTGTACAGGGTGTCTCATAGCTAGTAGCAAAAATTTTGCCAGATCCTTCTTCACTTAATTATGAATAGAAAATATTCTTTACACTTTGGGTGAAATATCAACAGTTACGGAGATAAACAACATCAAAGTTTGCATTTTTTAAAAAAATATTTCTGACTTATTTTCCGTAAAATTTTGGACTATCACTACAGTAACTTATATGGAATATTAAAAATTCATTCGCTTCATTCAAAAAATATATTTATAATACAGAAATATTTGAAAAAAATGAAAACTTTGATGTCCCTTATCTCCATAATTGTCGACATTTCACCTCAAGTGTAAAGAATATTTTCTTTATACTTGTATACGTATACGTAAAAAATATTCAAAATCAAATGAAGAAGAATTCCCCAAAGTTTATGCTACTAGCTCCAAGACATCCTGTGTATAAACTATGGCTTGTGATGCCCAAATTTTTATCTTCCTTTATATGTTCAACTCATTTTGTTTCGTTAAAACGTAATTTTATTTTGTTTAGGCCATTCATGTTACAGATTTGATAACAATTATTATTATACATAATATTTTATTTTAATCGCAATTCATTCAATTCAATATTGCTATTACAATACTCTGAAAGTCAAGCAAACTTTTAAATTTATTTATTGAAAGTACCGAATTATATAAGTATGTATGTATTGCAAATCTTCTTCTTCTACCCCTTACCCTTTTGGGTCGGGGTATTGCAAATTTTCAGAATAATTAAGGTCACATTTCACATTGAGTTATGATATCTGTGAGTTTTAGAAAAAATACTATTCTGTGTTGTTCTAAAACGTAACTGGTCCTCTATTTGTAATCAAAATGATAAATATGTTGGAAATAATTATCTTAATCAATTTTATTATTATGTATTATTATTATTAATTATTTGAAACAGTATTCTTGTTTTTTGTTAATGTTCATGCTTCATGATATTTTTTATTTTTACAAGATTGTGTGAACATCTGTAAAATTGTTTTCACTGCATTATTTTTAATTTTTACATATGGATAAGGTTATTAAGGCAATTTTATTTTCTAAATGTAACACCGCTGTATGATAAATTTAAGTTTATTATATTTAATGTACCGAATTTCACAATGCAATTGCAGTGCCATTATATATAAATACACCAGACTCCCTCTAAACTTATAGCGTTATTGGACATAGTGAGAAGACTTAGAGGCACTGAGTGAGCGTAATATAAAGTGTTAAACAGATGCTAACATAAAAAATCTGCAAACCATTAATTAAAACTATGTACCTTCTTGAATTTATATTTTCTTTTGTCAAGACCAAAGGTTTCCTGGGTTGTAAGAACCAACATTTTCCTGCAAAATGGAATAAAGCATGCTTGAACTGACAATTGTCGTGCTTTTATATATTAGTTTGTGCCCCAGATTTTATTGCATGATTAGACTCAAATTTTATCGCAACAGTTTTAAAGAAAATAAGAATTGCAAAAGTGTGACAACTAATCATATATTCTATAGGTCCGAATCAACTTAGCCAAGTTTTCTGAGTTGGGATACATGTTTTGGGACCCACCACAGTGTCTATCATTAAGCTTACGTCTTTATTATTGTCACTGATGCTATCCATGACATTAATCCTAATAGTGACATTTCATGGGTAAGATTAATCAAAATGTTATTTTTATATGGTAGTCATTTATAATGCAACTTTATTGTAAATGCACCTAAAATGGAAAACTGTTCTAAAAGCTCCCCTCTAGTACTAAAATAAATGCCGTTAGAGGGAGTCAACTGTATCTATCTTTTGTATAGGTGGTATCACTAAATTATCGTACATGTAAACTTATATAGAAATAAAACTAAATAGTTTATAAAAACAAAATGCTTCCCTAAATTAGAGTGGCAATGAAGTAGTTAGGTATTAATAAGAGTAAAGCTGTTTATATCACTAAGTACAAAACAGAAAGGATGTCGTCGGTGTGAGGAATCATTATAGTATGTAAGTTCTTTACCTTGCCTAGGATCTGATGAATATTTTTTCAAAACTTAATAAGTTCATGTTGACGAGAAGGCGAGGTAAATACATTTGATATATTAAAATACATTTTGTGCATTTCTCGCGCTAATGCGCCGAGTTGAACATTGATCGGGGTAACTTACGAGATAGTAAGGACAGTGATTTAGTATCTAAGAACCAACTCCGTAAGTTTGACTATTGTTTAATTAGAAATTCATGGTAACGTGTTTTGGTGGAAGTAAAAACTCAAATTCTGATTTGAAATTAATGAATATTTGACTTGAGATATCTCTGAACGTCAGCATAATCGGTTTATTTTGCTGTTTTAAATTGGTGGTGCCAAAATTACATAAACAGATAGTGCTTTTCAACATGTGCAATTTAATGGGAGAGCGATATGTATGAGGAATCATTCTTTTTGACCTATTATGAGTCTCAATCAATGTATGGTTTTGACAACCTTTGTTTTAGTTTGTAAGAACTTGTTTACTGACAAATAGACATAAGGGTATTATTTACATTCCGCAACTGAAATGTATATACATTGTTCTAATCCTTTTATTGTTTATTCAAGTTATTTTTACAATTTTAGTTTATTTTTGCTAATATCCTAATTTTCACTTTTAAAATGAAAAACAATGCCTATTGAAATTATCTTGTGAACACCAAATTATGAAGTAAAGTAATATGTTTAATGTGCACAACTAGCGAGTAGTGATCTGGCATCCATCATCAGCTCTTAAAGGACTCATCATATTGTACTCTCATCTCATCCACACCAAGTGTGACCATATCACATTGTTACTATAAGAAATGTTACGCTAAATCTTCGTACATTCTCACTTTGTGTTGAACAATGTGGGGACTTATTTTGTCTTATTTTTTATTTATTGTACAGTTATTGTATTAGTTTTTAATCTTTATATTAGTTTTTTACTATGACTGTATGTCGTATTTGTGCATTTGTCGTAATATTTGTTTCTGTTTATACGATTTTATTTGTATAAAAATACATATAAGTTGTAAACAATGAATAAGTGTTTTATTTGTTTGAAAGCATTTTATGAAATAAATGAGTTTGGATATTCTAGGTTCCTTGATGTACCTTTAAGTAGAGTAAAACTCTTTATATATATATATATATATATAATATATATATATATATATATATCTTTATGTATATTCTCTTTTCGTGGATTAAATTTTAATATAGTTTCCATTAGCAGTCCCACAACAAAAGCTGCTGCAGTCAGAAACTGCACAAAGAAGCGAGCACTCCAGGAGAAGGTAAATTTTAATTCAATTGAACTCAATCTGAAGCTGTGAAAAATAAACGCATATTATGGCCCGGTTGCGCCATCTAAAGTAAAGGTAAAGTTTTAGTAAAAAAGTTACTTGAGTAACGTTTTTTACTAAAACGGGTTGCGCCATCTATGGCAAAAATATTTAACTCGCCGAAGTACATACATCTGAGGCCCGGTTGTTTCAAATTCGATCAAAGTAAGCGTAGAGTTTAAACTGAAATTTTACGTTCTCCACCAATCAGACGATCCGTTTTCGTAAAAATCTATGCTTTTATCGACCGCTTACTTTGATCGAACTTGAAACAACCGGGCCTGAGTAACTTTTTTTTACTCTCCAAGATAGATGGGTAAAGGTAAAAACGTTGGTAAAAAAAATGGCCGTCCTCTCACAGCTGATTTGAAAATGTGACATTTATCCATATAGGTACTTGTCATTTGAATTTTGTCGCTGTCATTCCCGTATTGAAATTTGTAAATATTAAAATGAATCTTTTAATTTCGCGTTATTTTAGCGATGGTTTGACGTTTGTTTGGTTTGTTTTATAGAATAAAGTGGTTTGTTTGAACTGGTTTTGAACCGCAAAAGTACGTATTGCCAGTGGTGAAAAACTGAAATAAATCAAATTCCATAGACAAATGCGGTATTTGAGGTTTATTCCGCTTGGCACCCTATTAGCCTTATGATTGGTTTGACAGCGGTAAAAAAGCTGTTTGTGCAACCCGAAATCGAGTTTACTCTGATCTGAGGGTAAAAAAGGTTACTCGGGTCAATGTTACTCGAACCAAATTTACTTCTGCTGGCGCAACCGAACCTTAATTTCGCGTTATTTTAGCGATGCTTTGACGTTTGTTTGGTTTGTTTTATAGAATAAAGTGGTTTGTTTGAACTGGTTTTGAACCGCAAAAGTACGTATTGCCAGTGGTGAAAAACTGAAATAAATCAAATTCCATAGACAAATGCGGTATTTGAGGTTTATTCCGCTTGGCACCCTATTAGCCTTATGATTGGTTTGACAGCGGTAAAAAAGGCGTTTGTGCAACCCGAAATCGAGTTTACTCTGATCTGAGGGTAAAAAAAGTTACTCTGGTCAATGTTACTCGAACCAAATTTACTTCTGCTGGCGCAACCGAGCCTTATGAATATATTCCGCAAAATTAAATATGTATGTACATTTATCCCATTGAGAACAAGAAAAGAAGAATGCTTATAAAACTTTTTATATCTTACAAACATCACTATGTACATAATAATCACTATCTTTTAAATCAGGTAAAAAATGGATACAATTATCCCGCATTCATTCATTCATATTTATAACAAAAACTTCAAAATAAAATTAAAATACCCAACTTGAGATGTGAAAAGAACATCTAACTAGCGTATTTACCAATTGTGTTGCAATTTATCTATGACATCTTAAAAACATTACTGTTTACCAATGACATCATACAAACATTATATAAAATAATAATCACTATCTTATAAATCAGGTAAAAAGTGTACACAATTATCCTGATTAATACCTATTCATTGAGATAAATTGCAAATTAAAAATAAAATACATAACTTGAGATATGAAAAGAAAAGCTATTTAGGCTCGGTTGCGCCAGCAGAAGTAAATTTGGTTCGAGTAACATTGACCCGAGTAACTTTTTTTACCCTCAGCTCAGAGTAAACTCGACTTCGGGTTGCACAAACGGCTTTTTTACCGCTGTCAAACCATAGATAACCTTTTACCCACCTATCTTGGAGAGTAAAAAAAGTTACTCAGATGTATGTACTTCGGCGAGTTTACCATAGATGGCGCAACCCGTTTTAGTAAAAAACGTTACTCAAGTAACTTTTTTTACCTTTACTTTAGATGGCGCAACCGAAGACGGCTCGACGGGTAATTTCATTTCAACTCTAAAGTACACTACCATAGAGTGCAGATATGTGTACACGAACTATGACTAGAGATTTGAAATTTGAATACATGCGTAGGGCGAGATAGGCTTAATAAGCTATTATCTATTATTTTTTTAATTGATTTATTGTGATGTCACGTGCGACGATTCGGTGATTTCCCAATTTTACGCTGTATAAAATAAAACAATTCTGTTTAATTATTTTATTTTTTATTGAACTATTATTAATTAACAGGCCGGCTGGATATTTTTCTAAAATCAATATTTTATTCGATCGATCTCGACTTCTTATATCTACCTGAAAAGGGATACAAAAATTTAATTATTGTGTTATTTCCTTACTTTTCAACTTTAGCATATAAATGATAAACAAACTTGTAGGGAATAAAATTTTCTATACCTAACTATGGTCCTTATTCAGGAGTCCAACATTAATTATTATATATGTAATATAATCTTGAATTTACGTTTAATTAATTTTTATTAAAAATTCCCCATTTTCAACTTTATAGATAAAAAAATAAATCTATTATAATTTTTTTTACACCACTTTTTATTGGTTTTTTACATGTTTCGGGAACAATGTTCCTTTTCTCAGATTGAGCCTTAAACTAAAGTTGACAAATAATACAGATATATTTATTTATTAATAATGTCACCACAAAGTGAAAGCCTGACTTTGAAAGATGTATTCTTCAATAAATTTCTATATAACATCTCAAATGTAAAGTATTTTTAAATTATGTATTTAATTATAAATTTATAGATAATAAATAAATGTGAAGTATTTTTTACCGCACCTCATAACTGGTGCCTTTATTACGCAAAATCATTGTTTCCTTCCATTTTATTTACTCACATTTTAATGCTTATACCCAATACTTTCACTGCTTATATATGTCGTTTATATTTATATTTTACTGCTAACACCTGATATTGCTGTGTATACCTACTTCTTTCTTTGTTATATATAGAAAGAAGTATATAAAACAATATGTAAAAGCCTATAATGTGCGTAAAAAAATAAATAATAAAATATTTCTTTTAACATCTAAGCACAAGTAGCGGTTTTACTTTCCCCGAAACTATATTCCTTCGAACTTCTTTAAATTTTAAAAATTAACGTCATAAAAATAGCCAACGGTTGAGCCGTCGAGAAGCGTCGCGTTGAACCGTAGACAGTTGACCATCGTCCCGATGTTTAGATAGAACGTCCGCGACGTCCGCGTAACGAAGTTGACGCGTCAACTAGTTGACGAATTCAACTAGTTGATCGTCTCGTCGATGGATGGACGTGGACGGTCTCGTTTCGTCGACGGTAAATACGTCGACGACCCATCCCTAGTCCCATCTTATTTTTTTAACTGCATTGTGATAGAAATCTAGAGATCCCAGGATCATAATCTCTATTCACAAGTTTTTTTTAACTGAGTTGTGAATAGAGATTATGATCCCGGGATCCCTATCACAATGCAGTTAAAAAAATGAAAAAATAAGATAGGACTTATTGCCTGATCACCGTCAATATCCAAAATGAAATAAAATGCAACCTTTCAAAAAGTCGAATATCATAACTACTCAACTTCATAAAATAAAGATATATAATGACTTCTAAATATTAACTAATATTATGAATCATCTGAAAACTACTGAATAAAAATGAAAATAATTAACTATAGTTTTAATTTAATAACCCGATTGTGTGTGTGTGCATTTCAAAGTAAAACAAAACATATTTTAAATTTAAATGAAAATAAACATTCTGCCAAAGGCCAAATCTTAAGAAATATACTTTTTTCCATGTAGTGGGTGGGGGACATAACAAATAAAATAAAAATTATCAAAAATATTATTTTCTGCTCATTCTGTAATCGTGAGGACTTTTATGAAAAGATTTTTATTAATTTCACAAGTAGGTACCTAAATATGTTTTCTGGCAATAAAACAATTACTGTCAAACGTCAAATTCCATCAATGCATTGTTGAATTTTGTGCAAATTTGTTCGCCAGTGACAGTTGGCGTAAAATACTTTAATTTTTTATATTATATTCTGTTACGGTGAATTTAATAATAAACAAAGTGGATGTTTTTTTTATTTTTTGTTTAGTTCTCATATAATTTTTGTAGTAACGTTTTATATCTAGAATTTATGTGTTAAAACATTGAATTAGAATTGAAAATATTCGAAGATGACTGATCACGCCCCCCTGAGCGCCGCTTGCGTGCGAGCTCTGAATGATAAGCTGTATGAGAAAACAAAAGCTGCCGCTGTGGAGATAGAAAAGTAATGGCTCTAAATTTACCTTTTTAGAAAACAAAACAAAAAATTTAAGCAGTTCTGGAACTTAAAAAAATATTGTTCACAAAACAGACTAAGGGAATATACTTTATTTTGATGCAAAATTACGTCCTTGGGCAGGCAATGGTTTAAAATATGGGTGTTTATTTAATTATTCTTTTTGAAATATTATACACTGGTCTTTAATGCCGTGATAAGAGTAATTTTTTGCCTCTAAAATTGAACCAGCATCAATAAATAGCAGCAGTTGAATATCTGTCAAGATATCTTAAATTAAGAAA
Organism: Agrypnia vestita; assembly: GCA_016648135.1. Taxonomy (NCBI): domain Eukaryota; kingdom Metazoa; phylum Arthropoda; class Insecta; order Trichoptera; family Phryganeidae; genus Agrypnia; species Agrypnia vestita. The sequence goes on from JADDOH010001484.1 coordinate 88,410, forward strand.
TATGCCATTTCTTTTCGTACATCCTAATATACTTGAATACTCTGGGAACGCAAGAACCAATCATCATCTTGTAGTGTTTATTGCCAGTTCAAAAAATACCAAAGCAGCTACTCTATCAATTCTAATGGAACTCTGTATGTGTTGTATGTAGATTATTTTACAAAATATTATTTGTTCATTGGCGTTCATCTAATAGCCATTTTAAAAAGTCCAAACTCAGTTTCATGA
>JADDOH010001486.1:0-25473 GCA_016648135.1 Agrypnia vestita
TTGTTCGAGGGGCTAGCCCTTCGTGGATGAACAGGTTGGCCAGAGATCTTGCCACTGTTGCAGGGGGACGGTTATGAGGTTGGACAGAATGCGTGGTACACCATCGCTGCCACCTATCCCAGGCCGGCTTGTAGGTGTTCAGCGTTGAGCCTCTCCAGCCAGATCTGAACAGCTGCTTTTCCTCCTGGCTCCAATCCGCTATAGCCTGTTCCCACCCACTGCTATTCTCCAAACTTCCAGTTGGAGGTCCGACACCCTCGGTGGGGGAAACCCTGTCGACGTATCGATCAGGACGCTCTTCATATCTCTTACGCTTATTGGCCCTCCCTTTGCTCGTTGTTTGAGATCGGCCCTCCAGAATGTCTTCTCCCATCTTGGCACAACTAGGAGAAAGGTGCCTCTTGCCAGGTTCAAGTGCGCCAGTACTCTTGGGACGAGATTCGGCGGCGGAAATACCCATGCCAGCTCGTAATCCCAATGCTGACTGAATGCGTTGAGATAGGAGGCCGAGCAATCGGTTGAGTCTAGCGACACGTAGTTTGGCACCACATGGGCGGTGGCCGATGCGAAGAGGTCGATCTGAGGACGTCCCCATATTCGGAATATTTCCTCTGTCGCTGGTTCCAGGAGGTGCCATTCCGGGAGTGGTGTCCCCCGAGAGAGTCGGTCCGCAATCCCGTTATATCTCCCTGGAATGTACTGCGCTGTCAGAGATATTTCCTGCTGGTCGATAAACTCTAGGAGGTCTCGAGTTATCTTCAGAAGGCCCAATGATCTTGTCCCCCCCTCCTTGTTGATGTAAGTCACTACTGTCTTGTTGTCTGTCTGCAGTAGGGTCTTCGTTCCTCTTAGCAGGTAAGCGTGATCCCTGATCACTGCGTAAACAGCGAAGGCTTCTTTCTGGTTGGAATGCCACCGCATCTGCTCTGGGGACCACTGGCCTGATATCGTCTTGTCGTCCACCTGGCCGCCCCAACCTGCGTCCGCTGCGTCTGTAGTCAGGAAGTGGGAGAAGGGGGCTTCGTGTATTGGGCAGGACTCCCCTACGGCCTCCAACCACCACTCTAGGTCTTGCCGAACCGCGGCAGGAAGCTCCACTTGTCTGGATGGCTCGTGCCTCTGCAGCTGGCGGCTGAATCTCTGCAGTCTTCGGCAATGCAAACGACCCCGAGGGGTGGCGAAGTTTGCGAAGTTGAGTCTCCCCAAGAGGCCTAGAACCTGCTTGGGGGAGCAACTGCCGGCCTCGATCGGGCGGCGCAGTACTTGGCGAAGGCCAGAGCACTTGCGGTCCGAGAGGGATTTCTGGTTGGCTTCCCAAGAGGCCTAGAACCTGCTTGGGGGAGCAACTGCCGGCCTCGATCGGGCGGCGCAGTACTTGGCGAAGGCCAGAGCACTTGCGGTCCGAGAGGGATTTCTGGTTGGCTTCGGTGTCCCAAGTTATGCCCAGAAACTCCAGCTTTTGGGTAGGTATAAGGACACACTTGTCGCGGTTGATGCACCAACCCAGATGCTGGAACAGATTGACCGTCTCTACTGCCTGGGTCGCTAGCAGGTCCCTTGACTGATTGGCCAGAAGGAAGTCGTCCAGGTAGACTACGGTCCTTATTCCTCTCTTCCGCAAGAGTCCCGCTAGCCAGTTTGACAGCGTTGCGAACATTCTCGGGGCTGATGACAGGCCAAAGGGCAGGCAGGTCATCTGGAGAAGTTCCCCTTGGTAGTATAGTCTCAGGAACTTTCGGTGCGATTCCGCTATTGGTAGGTGAAAGTATGCCTGGGTTAGGTCGATTTTCACCAACCAATCTTTGGGCTGGAGGAAGTCTGGGACCCGAAAGTGGTTGAACAGCTTGAAGGGTTTCGCCTCCACAAAGGCATTCAACGCCTTCAGGTTGAATATCGGCCTTAGGGAGTTGTCCGACTTCGGAGTTAGAAACAGATTTGAGATGAAGCTCGGAGAATGATCTGCTCTTTCCAGCACGCCTGACATCTTCAGGGCCTGAATGTGACTCGACATGTCTCGAGACTCCTTCGTGCTGAAGCTGCTCAACAGCTGCCTGGTGGGGAAGACTAACGGAGGTTTGGCCACAAAGGGGATTCTCGCGCCCTTGAGGATTCTCAGCACTATAGGTGGTGCCCCGAACTCCTTCCACGTGCTTTGGAACCTCCTCAAGCGTCCTCCCCAGAACTGGTTGTTCAGCCTCGCGTCATCTTCTACCTCTGCGGCTACGGTCACCAGCGGGTTTTCGGCCGTGGTCTGCCTTCCGGTTAGGTCTCCTGTTCGGGTTCCCTGAGCCTCGCTCCCTGTGCCTCGGCTCCGGCAGAAAGGGCTTACGGGACTGGAGGTATCCCTGGTTCGGAGCTCGACGAGAAGTTGACGGCTGGGGCTGAGATGTTGACGGTTGGGCCAGGTTTCGGGTTGCGGGCGAGACCATCACCTTCTCCTGGCCCCCCGTTCTTTAGGATATACGCCGATAGCTCTTCCCTATTGAACAAGTATCCCGAGCTTGGAGGGATTTTGGCCGCACCTTCTCGCACGAAAGGATCTTTGAAGCCCTCCAATATGGCCTTTCGCCGGTTCAGTATACACTCTGCTCGTCTGCCGCACACAATCTGCAGGATGTCGTCCGAAATCTTATTGTACGGAGCATCGCTGGTGAACATCGACTGAATCCGCTCGAAGAGAGCCGAAGCGGATAGATCGGATGCCCAATTCACCAGCGATTGCATCCCGTCTCTCAGGGTCTCCCCTGGGCGAGCAAGGCGTTTGAAAGCGCGGCGAGCGATCTTTCCAGCAAGCCAGTATGGGTCGGCGCGTTATCGACCCTTCTCAAGTCGTCGTTCACCGACAATTCCACAAATGTGGGAGTCGCCGCGTAGATTCTCTGCGTTTCCGCATAGCGAACGCCTGACCACTCGTCGGAATCGAAGTGTTGCAACTTCGAGATCTGTTCGATCCGCTTCGGGTCCGCTCTCGGTACTGGCGGCTCCTTCACGACCGTGCTGAGCTTGCCGAACTCCAGCGTATTCTTCGCCCTTCTGAGGCTCGGCGGCGGCTGAATAAAGGACGCATTCGCGTCCTCCACGCTGGGCTCGCTCGCGGCCACGTGTTCCGGCGTTGGCGGCGTTGTTGATGCAGGAGCCGCGCCGCCCGCTAACAAGGCCTCCGTCAGAGCAGTCACCTGTTTTAGCAGGTGGTCTACACGCGGGTCGTATGCTACGCGGCGTCTCTTTCGACTCGGTTCTTCGAAAGAAGATCCGTCATTCGAGGATACCGGCGAAGGAGCTTGCTCGTCCGCCATCTTGTTAACAAATCGTTTGACGAAATTCACGGGATTTACACTAAAATATCAACGTCCTGTCGCACTATGTTAAAAATTTGTATAGTCTAATGTTTGTTAACCTAGGGATCAAAAATTAAGGGGGTAGGTTGCAATAGAAACACAAAAAAATCACAACAAAAGTTGGCGTGTCTAAACGCGTGCAAATGGCGCGAAACAACGACGTTATATGAAAGAAAAACCGTTGCGCCGACGTAACCGGAAACAGGGATACCAGCGGGAATAAATTGTCGCAAACAGGGAATCAGAGGGGGTAGGAACGCGTGTATAAGTGCCGAAACAGCAGGCTGTTCTCTCATAATGGATTCCAGGCGTCGAGACGGAACACAAAATAAATAAATATAACTTATATAATAAATAAATATAAAAAAGACAACAGAAATAGAAAGAATCACTCAGAGAAATAAGAAAGTAAAGATGAATGTTTCTGCTCTTCTTGACATTCCGATTCTTCCGAAGAAATCAACTCATATTCCTCTCCGTCATTATTATTATGTTGCACAGTATAATTCATTGAACATTGTAAAACATCTAAATACTTCGTGATCGGCTACACTTTCATCTGAATAAACCAATAACCTGTTAATTTTTCACAATTTGATAACATTTATTCGAAAAATTCTTCACACTGTCAAATTGGTTGTATCGATTTTGTAAATTTGCTCTGGCTTGACTTTGAACCTTGAATTCATATGCAACTAGTTTATCGCTGGTTAATTTTTGTCTTGATTTTAACTTGTAATTCTTTGACCGCGCAAATAAAAAAGAAACTGTGGTACCCCCGACAGTTTATGATGGCAAGCAATTCCGCCATCATGAATTACGTGATATTTTGTAAAGAAGTAACAAAAACTCTCATAAGGTATTAAAACAAACTAAATAATAAACACAAAATAAGTGTTTTGAGAGATCACTTTTCGAACACGACTGATTGCTGGTTTTTGAGTCTAAAAACGTGGTTGGGCGTTATGAACAATGTGGAATGTTTTCATATAAAAAAATATTTTTCAGTGACTTTCAAAATTCGTTCCAGTCAATCCACATCACCGTTAATCAGATCTCCGATGGTCGGGAGTCTGTTGTGTATTTTTCTAATTTCAAAAAGTACTTAGTTTAAAAATTAGTATTTAAACTCAGGATTTTGAATTTTTTTTACGACATTTGCTATGTTCCCTCTTTTGAAAATATGTAAGTCACTACATTTATTAATATGATTAAAGATAAAGATGCCACGGGAGAAAACATATTTATTCAATCGATAATTACAAAAACATCATCTTTTATTTTTGGGGACATTAGAGCATTTTTCATAGGTAAATAGACTAATGTGTGCGGTGATAGTTTTTTGCTTTTCTGGAATTAGCCTTGTGTGAGGATTTTTCACCCAGCAAATGACACTCAAATCTCAAAACTGGTTTATTTGGACTTCACTTTTTTTTCTTAAGCGACAATATGCAAACCACATATCCAAATGTTCTACCATGCCTATATCTATGGAGATTTTTTCAATTCATATATGTATGTATAAAACTTTGTCCTTTGAAAAATTTATTGGTTGACCACACCTCTGAATAAAAATAAATCACCCTGATGAAGGAAATTGATTATTCCTATGCCTGTTATTTTGGTCTATAAACTCACATGGTTAAAAACAAAATTGATTATAAATTTTATTGAAAGTGAATAATCACAATGTAATACCTATATATTAATTACTTGCAAGCAATGTCGTACGTTTCTGCATTTGGATGATGATTTTTATTTGTATACGATAATTTTGCCGCGGTTCCCATTAGATTATGTGGCACAGCGGAATAACGTCTGACTGCAGATCAGAAGGTGACGCGTTCGAATCCTGGCAAGATCGAATTTTTTTTTTACGGTCGAGAATATTTTTTTTGTTGAAATTTTAATAACAAATAATTTTTTTATGTAACAAACCAAATTAAACAAAGATTAATTTTTTATAATGTTGTATAAAAGTAATCAACACTGCGAGAAGAGAAGAGAGTAGGTACCTACCTATCGAACGATGGTTTATTCCGCTCTGACTTATTAATCGGTTAGAAATTTTGAATAAATACTTTGTCTTAATTATATCTAAACTACCCGTAATTAAAAGTGGAAATTTACCAGATACAATTGACCGCGAAGCGGCTGACATAGGCATAGGTAAACAATTGTGTTTGCTGCACAGCAAACACATTTGGCCGCGAAGCGGCCACAATAGCAAAAATGGAAGTTTGCCAGATACAATTGGCCACGAAGCGGCTGACGTAGGCATAGGTAAACAATTGTGTTTGCTACACAGCAAACACAATTGGCCGCGCAGCGGCTATCGCTGGCCGCGGAGCGGCCATCATTGGCCGCGAAGGGCCACAATAGCCGCCCGCAGAGCCTAGCAGGCGAAAGTAATCGGCGAAGCCGATTGCTTTCCTGCTAGTTATAAATTAATTATACTTCTACCGCATTTGTCCTTACAATTTGAATAATTTAAGTTCTCTTAAAATATATTTATTGTACCTTTATTACAGCATGATTTTGATGAGAATGGCATTATCTACTACATTGGCTCTAATGGTGGCACGTGTGAGTGGGTAAATCCTGGGGCACATGGCCTCGTAACAGTCTCATGCTCTGATGGTCGAGGTCTGCCCTATGGCCGACCAGAAGACATCCTATCACGCGACGCACAGCCTCTTAATTGTCACACGGGTGATGACAAGCGGGCCTGGTTCAGCATAGATCTTGGAGTCTGGGTTGTGCCTTCTGCCTACACCCTAAGACATGCGAGGGGTTACGGAAGATCGGCGCTTCGAAACTGGCTTTTCCAGGTTTGTTGATTTAAATATCATCCTACTCTTAATATATTTTATATATATGTTTCTTTTATACTACTCGTTTTTATAATTTAAAAAGTTTTGATTTCTACTATATCCTTGATTTGTTTTATCAACCAACAGCTGTTTCACTTGGATATTAGGTAGCTAAACAATGTGTTGATTTTTAAAACAACCTTTTAGCTGGACATATGATATGTTGTTTTAATAATACATTTTTTATCTTTGACTTTTCTGATCTGTAAATGTAAAAATTTGTTACTATCTTCTTGTGTCGTTTATTTTCTGTGTGTTGTTTTTAGATTCAAATATATCTTTTAAAACTATAAAATGAATGCGGAAGATGCTACTGAAAACATTTTATTGGTAATAAATGTAAGAAAGGTGTGAGGAATAAAGATTTATACAAGACAAATGCCATTAAAAAGTCAAAACTTAGAAGCCCCAAATACATTCTATATTCAAAGTAGGTGTAGGCCAAAACAAAAATCGTGCAAATTAGTATGTGTTATACTTTGGTTGAAGCTGGAAGATTTAAGATTTTTTTTTTTTTTACCATTTTCCAATACACTGTCATTCATTATACTCGATTTTGGTTTAATTAACTGTGAAGAAAGCAGACAGGGTTTACCATCCAAAAGAATATGTAAAGACGTTAGTAAAATCTGCTGTCAAGAGAAATTTTACAGTTATGATGGTCTCTTCTATAGTAGTGCTTAGATATATTTTATGACCAAATAATAAGTTGGGTGACTCATGGTACCGGGAATTCACAAGAAATTGAATAAAATTGTTACTTTCTTGGTCCCATTTTGTTTTATTTTATTTTTTAAACAACCTTAGTCCATTATAGTTTTTCCCAAATATTTTAAAAATAAGTGGATTTTTAATAAGTAACCTGTGTTTTATCATAGTTATAAAAGGCTGATAAATTTTTTTCACTGTACAGCTAATATGAGGGATTGAATTTTTAATAAGTAGCCCGTGTTTTATCATAGTTATAATGTTATCATAGTAATAAGTTTTATCATAGTTATACTATAATGGGATTGAATTTTTAATAAGTAGCCTGTATTTTATCATAGTTATAAAAGGCTGATAATTTTTTTTTTCACTGTACAGCTAATATCAGGTGGGATTGATTTTTTTAAAATATCTCTGAACTAATTTTTGTGAATGAAAGTGTTTTTAATGATCATCTAACCATTGATTCAATTATTATGTGCAAACTGCTAGTATAAAAAATGTATTTTTCATATTATTGGTATATTCATTTTCTTAGTGACATTATTTCAGGTTCCTAATATGTATAGAAGTTAATATTATACTTTATGTCATCGGCTTAACTCTATGGAACTTGAGATATTACGCACTGTGAGGCTTAAGTTGTAATAATGTAATGTAATGTAATAATGAGGAGGAATGAATAATATAAATTCATTATAAATTCTGAAATTTATGATAAATATGTATATGTTTTCAAGATTAAATAAATCAGCACTTTACATAAATAATTTTATTGAAGGTGGTGAATTTCAGAATGCCCCTTATTATTGTACTGAATTATTGCTTTAGATGTCACGAGATGGTGTGACATGGGTTACCCTCCTGCAGCATAATGATGAACGGGGGCTATCTGAACCAGGGGGCACTGCTACGTGGCCCATACCAGAGGCTTTGACTGTCGAAGGGCCCTTCAGACATGTTCGTTTGCAGCAGAATGGAAAGAATGCTAGTGGACAGACACATTATTTATCACTAAGCGGTTTTGAGATCTATGGGCAGGTTCGTTTCGTTATTAATATATTTTGCAGCGATACATGACACTCACAAATATTGTTTATTTTTATCACTGTAAAGATATTCAATAACAATCTTGTGAAAATATTTTTTTACATTTGTGACAACAATTATGTATTCTGATTCGAATTTGCAGCAGCAATAATTTTCAGGCAAAATAAAATAAAAATTATCAATCACAAAGCATAAAGATCGCTTACTTAGGCCCTGTTGCTTCAAGTTGGATTAAAATAAAAGTTCGTTTGAAGCATACATTTTTACAGAAATGGATCGTTTGTTTGGTGGAGAACGCAAAAATCTATGCTTTAAACGAACTTTTACTTTGATCCAACTTGAAACAGCTGGCCCTTAGAGGCTATTGAAATACATTTCGTCCACATAAATATATAAACAATTTTCCGTGAAAATATGTAGGAGGTGTCATGGGTTTGCATACTCCAAAATAATAATGTGATGTTGCTTTCTTTACTCAAGGTAACTGGTATATGCGAAGACCTTAAGATGGGTGCTTCCACACCTAGCAATATTACTTGTAAGGAGTCAAACTGTCCTCCAAATACCACCAGCGCTGGCAGTAAAGAGGCAGAGGCACGTTTGCGTCGGGAGCGCCGGCTACTACGAGGGCAGTTCCGTCAAATGGGTGCTGGTGCTCGCGTGGTGCGCGGGCTGGACTGGAAGTGGCGGGATCAGGATGGGCCCGCACCCGCCGAGGGAACTGTGTGTGGGGATGTGCATAATGGGTGGATTGACGTCAGGTGAGAATAAGCATAAGAGATTTCAATTTTGACAAGGTAATTAATGTTCATTTTGCCACTACAGTAGAACCTCATTAATCAATTGAATAAAGCGTGCACAGGTTTTCCCAATTTAAAGGGTCATAATATGTGTAAATAAAGAGCATTCCATAATTTACCGTGAAATACATAAAGGACACCCTCTGCGCCATCAAAAACCCCCGCGCATTATTAGTTTTTCATAACTTCACAAAACAAAATCGAATTATGCAACTTCAAATGTATTGATTTATGGTACAAGGGTCTAAAAATTATTTTGAATTATGAATTACCGGGGTTAATCTACTATGAAATTAACGTTTTGGGATTTGTTATGTTACGTTTGTGATAATTTTTATGAAAATCCCAAAATATTAATTTCATAGTAGATATGTGTATTTAAAAAATTTCAAATTAACACTAATTTCAAATTATCGGGTTTGGAATTAACAGATTTTTACTGTTTCTGAAATCCTCACACTGATTTAAACTTTTCTTTTTAGCAAATCTTTGGTCTAATTTTGACATATATAATTTCTTCTCTCTCCTGGTGTCTATCTAGATGGGATCACGGAGGCCGCAATTCTTATCGTATGGGTGCTGAGGGTAAGTATGACTTAAAGTTGGCTGCGGAGCGTGAGGGATCAGGCAGTCCCGCTCCCCCAGCTGTGTCGGCTGGTCCGCAGCGCCCGCCTCACCAGCGCCCGCTCAACTCTCGCAAGTCTCTATCCACGCCTAGCCTGCCTGATGCCACTGATAATCAGGTTTGATAATTTCTTTATCCCTCAGAGTCCTCGTGTACATGTAAATCAGGGGCGTGCAGTGGGAACATCGCAACATAACCAATTATTTGGAAAAAAAATCGGAATACAACATATATTTTGTAATATTTGTATCACAATTGTTATCACAGTATTCATATTTTGATATATCATAAAAATCTGTAGCACAAATATTAGATTTCTATTTTTTTCCAAAATATACGTCTACAAAAAAGTCATGCTTCAATGTTCCCACTGCACGTGCCTGATGTGTTATATGTATCTCCATCCTATCACTAATGTAACATAAATCATCCATTGACATTATTATTGAATCAAATGCTTCAGAAAAAAAATGGTAACATAGTGTATTGTGATCAATTTTTATATATTTTGAATTTGAAAAACATGAAGAGGACAAAAGGACACAACAAAAATGCATTCTCCTTTATTATTTACAACCTGGCAACGTTCTACAATCACTCTGCCATACAAGCCATCCAGTCTTGCCTCGAATAATTCATCATTTAAAGAGAAGGAGGTGTCGGAACCTTTGTCTACTTGACATTCCATTTTGAATGTTCGTACATAAAAATAATATAAAAGCAAACACATTCTTGTGGAGAAGAAAATTTTCTTTCAAATGTATGAACCTAATGAACTTTTACCAATTAGTTTTTATTTTTGAAACATAAAAAACTGACACCACTTATCTTGATACCTAAAATTAGTGTAGCATATTGTGTATTGTATTACACAGCATATTGCATATGAATGACTTCGCTTTCTGTGCAAGTATAAATATTATAGAAGATAGAGCATATCAATAAATAAGGTTTTCAGTGCAGATTTTTTTCTGTTTTATGCTTTTATGTTTGACATATTATTTCAAATAATTGTTATACAGAAAAAAAGCTACAAAACTATACTGACACTCAGGAACGTGCCAAGGGCTAGTTGAGTGGCAATTCCAAAAAAAAATTTAAGGGGCACATTCACTGCAAGTGCATAATTTGGCATTTTTTTAATGAAATTTTTTTTTTGAATTATTCATTTATATCAGAATGTATATGATGATCTGCAATTTTTTTAGGGCGATAACTTAGATAGAACCTTTGTTCTTATATAAAAGTAATAAACTGAACATTATATGCAATAATTAAGAAAATATAAGCATTAATTGACAGGCCGTGGCCAAAAAATGCTTTTAGTGTCCCAGGCGAGACAAACTTTTGATGAATATTTATATGTACGCATAATATGCTTTTTTATACATATAAATTTATCTTGAATTATTGAATTATCTTGAATCCGTACTAAGATAATTAAGAAATGTTCACTATTAATAAAGTAATAATTTTTTAAAATTGTAAGAAATTTTTACATTTGATGATTTTCAAACTTTTTTTTCTCCTGCACTTGCTTGAGACTTCAAGCCTCATTTAAGAGTTAGTTTTTTTTTTATTAAAAACACGTTCATTAATATGTAAAAATAAAAATTCGAATGTGTGAAATATGTCAACAAATGACGCAGTTTTAAAATCAGATTCCGCATGCCATCTGTAGAGACGGACGCTCCTTCGCGGCCCATTTACTTTTTCATAAAAAATATCTTTGACGCCAAGGTATTCCGCTGGCGCTCAAAATCGAAGAATATATGACCATCTCTTTCTTTCAAAACCTTACTGTTTTAGCAACGAATACAACTACCTCGCTCATGTTTTGAAAGGGCATGATCTATCGATGCAATTTGACACGTTTCATAGTTTGCGAAATGGATGTCCAGCCCTAATTTGAAAAACGTAAATTTGGATTCTTAATACATAAATAAAGATCTACCATATTTTTGTTAATAATTTGTAATTTTCACAGGTATCCGTTGCCTCAACAGACCAAGCAGCATCAGCAGACAATCTGTCAGCCAAGCAAGCGGCCGAGGCTATCGCCGATGTCTCTTTACCTCATCCACCACCGCACACTGTAGACCTTTCCACGATTAACAATTCCACGCATCACATTAATACAGGTATTACCACGTTTCTTTATTACCACACGGACTATACTTTTATTATTTTAAATGAACATTTCCTGCTAGAAAGAAATACAAAGATTTGAATCTTAAAATCATGCACTTGTGTGCTGTCTCTGTCTCCATTAGAAATTGAATATGAAATCTTGACTTACCATCTTGGTGCTAAGTAATGCATCTGTCAATTTAGTTAATAGTGTAAAAGAGCTGAAAATTTATGAGCAAATTGTTTGTTATTTTTTATAGCCTCGAAAATTTTAATCTATCAAACCAGTGTGAATGTGTTGAAAATTCCCAGGGTTGACTATTTTCTTGATATAAATGTGAGTTTTTTATACAAATAATTCTCATTATTACACAAAAATAATCAGAATTATTTTATTAAAAATCGTGTTCATATTTGACTCGACATTTTTAAAATTTAATTACCTTCAAAATAGTTTTCATTGGACGTTATGTACATGTCCCAAAGTTTTTCCCATTGGTGGAAATAGATATTAAACTCGTCCAAAGTAATGCTGTTTTTGGAAGAAATATAAAAAAAATTGATCAATTTTTTTTTGCGTGGTTTTTATAATTTTAGCAAACGAATTTTCAATATTCAATATAAGTTACTCTAATGATAGTCAAACATTTTACAGAAAATAAGTCAAATAATTTTGAAAAAAATGCAACTTTGAAGTTGTTTATCTCCATAACTATTGATTTTAGAACGTTATTGATTGAACATTTTTGACTCATGATTTAGGCAGGACTCTACCTGTAAGAAAATAAAAAAGGTAATAAGCGACTACATTTGGATAAATGTAGTCATCAGGCTTATTACTTAACTACATTAAATTCAATGAAAAACAACAAAATTAGTAAAAAGTACAAGAAAAACAAAAAATGCCTTCTAAGCACAAAGTACATACAACATTAAAAGCAGTTCCCAAAACCATGTTATTTATATTTTATTTGTAATAAAAATTATGATTTTTTTATAATAAAATAAGCAGATCTGGCCACGATAGTTGAGTCACTCACATTGGGGGAGGCTTTGGAAGGGGCGCGGCCTCCTCCCCCACCTCCCCTAGCAGCCACCACCATCACAGACATCACCAAACCCTACCCAGCTAAGGATCCCCACACCTCGCTCAATGTCGATGTGAGTAATCAACATTTATTTATTAATTTGTGCAATTTGATCCATATTACTACATACATATCTCCAGTTCGATGCATGTATTTTCTTACTACCTCTATACTACCTACCAATAATAATGATTCAATTTTTTTACTGTTTTCATATTGAACATGATCAGCTCTGTTTTTAAAAATAATGTTACCTGAATATCTGAAGGCGTCACTATGAAAACGGTCTATATGCAAAAACAAAATTTTACTAGAGAGAGAAACTTAGAAAACTTATTGCAATAAATAACCAGAATTTCAGTTTTTATTTTTATTTTCTAATTTAAAAGACTGAATCCATATACAGGACTTCAATCTATGAAACAGTTTTATGTACATATGTAGCTTTTATTAATATTAAATAAAAAATGAGAAATTAACAAACATACTTAATTCCATAGCTTAAAAGGTTATGTGACTAAATGGGCTATAATTGAAGTTTTCTTTTTCAAGTAAAGAGTGCTTGTTTTGATGGTGCATTTGTTGTTATCAATCATGTTCCTCAACCATTTATCATTTATAGATATCGGATAAAGCATCCAGTGGAGAAGCTGTTCGAAACAACACAAACAGCTTGCTCTCCAGTGAGCTATCTGGTGCATTGCTTGTTAACCTGAGACCAACACCACAGTTACATATTTCGGTAATACTGGCTTGGGTTCTACTAAATATACCAATACATGTTACACAATTCTAACATTCCTACCAAAACATTGTAACCAACTAAAAACATTTTAAACCAAGAAAAAATCTACATTATTATTACTTTTAACAAAGCTCATATCAAATTTGATAATCTTATTTACCTCATTTTTCATGGGACCTTGCACAAGGATATAGAACACTTAGATTGCTGTTTTCTGTTTCGTTAATTCCAATGAACTGGTCATGGCCACTGTTCGGCAATGTCTGCAATCTTACATAGGTGTTCGGCAATGTCTACATAGGTGTCCCCGCAAAGTCTAACAGCAACATTATGTGAAAGCCAATTTTATTTTGGTAGTATTCTTATTTTACATCAAAATAAACTGAAAATCATTTTGATCATCAATTTAAATCATTTGTATGGACATAAACCAATTATGGACATAATGGGTTTGTATGAACATAAACCAAACAAATGCTAGCAGCTGGTCTCCACTTGCGACATCACCGTTTATTGAATAATTATAAGAACTTATGGCATGCCATGATCTTCATTTCATAGCATAATCCATTCATGGCAGTAATCATGTTAAAACTCAAGGTTATTTTGATAACTTTAAAAAAAGTAATTTTGGTTAGAAAATGCACTTCGATTCCTTTTTCTTTTTGCTCAATTACTTTGGTGATATACAGGTTACAATGTTTTGGTTGTCATTAAATTTCGCACTACTCTCATTGTTCATTTCAAGTATGGTTACCAGATATGCAGTTATTGAGCTATATTATGTCAGAATATGCAAGTTGTGAAGAATTTGAAACTGTACATTTTTCTGTAAGCAATGAATAAACCTAAGAATATTTTATGCCTATCAATATGTATAAATAAAACATTTGTTTTATGATTGTAGTTTGATACAACATTAAATTATTGTTTTAGATTCTTAATTGCTGGTTCATAAAAACAAAGATTAATTTGCATTAAAAATTTTTTTCCTTACAAAATCATTACATATCAAGGGAAGTAATATTTAAAAAAATATTTTTTAGGTCAGGCAGAATGATAATTTTTATGTTAATTTAATTATGGAGACGACAATAAGAATTATGATAGTATTAATGAAATTATTCAAATGTTACGACTTTTTAGTGTGATAGTCAAATGGGTTCAGAGTGCTGTGATAAAAAAGAATCTCCCCGTTCATCCGCTATGAGCGCAAGCGAGCCCAACCTAACGGGTGGTGGTGGTGGGGGCAGTGGGGGGACGACCGGACCGGGCGGGGCCAGTAGTGGACAAGGAGCCGAGCCCCACGGTCTGTTGGAGACCTTTGCCGCCATGGCCAGGTTTAGATCTCCAGCTCAGCCTCCACAGCAGAATCACACCAATAACGCGGCGTCTCATCTCTTTCCTAGGTATGTAACAGAAGAAGTAAATATACTGAATAATTAGCACAAACTGTATTATTTCTACTATTTTTTTTTACTAAGGTTGCGGCAGTGTGGACGAAACGTGTAAAGGAGGTTTCACACGAACATGCATATAATTATAACTGCTGCTATTAATTTTCAGTTAGTCAATTTAATGTATATTTTTGTACTTTATGCTTACTTTCGTACATCGAGATTATCGTTTATTTTTATAATAACTCACTATCCCCCTATTCGCAGAATAGCAATAAAGTATAACAATCATGTTTTTATCGCTATTATATAATACTGTGCACTTTGTCGATTTTGGCGTTTGACAGATGTCTTGACATTTCTCATACAAACTTTACACATACGACCTGTCTGTTTTGTGTGCAACCAATATAAAAACATTGCTATCCTGAGAATAAGAAGGAATGTCACTGGACAAATTATGCAATGTTTCCACAAATTAGTGATTTATTACCCGATCTCATGATATTGTAAATCACTTTTTAAAATGATTTTGATGATTGTTGTAGGGGTCCCAATTGTGTGTCCAGCCTTGTCCGCCTAGCCTTGTCCACTAACTTCCCTGGGGGACTGTTGTCGGCAGCACAAAGTTACCCCAGTCTGTCCTCCGGGCCCCCTCCGGCTTCTGGACCTGGGGCTCCACCACCACCGGGTTGCCTGGGACAGGCACTCACCATGAGCCTCACGTCCACCAGCAGCGATAGCGAACAGGTAAGGGAAAGTATCCTTACCATTTTATTCACAGCTTCCATTAACGGTGACATCTGATTCTAAACAGTACAACACTGAAAATTATTAAAATTCATATAGTCCTAATTGATTCATGTCTAATTCAACTCTTGTCTACAGGTTTCACTGGAAGACTTCCTGGAATCCTGCCGTGCACCGGCGCTGCTGGCTGAGCTAGATGATGATGACGAAGGAGATGACGGGATGGATGACAATAATGAAGATGATCCGCATTATCAAGAGGTCCATCCATTGGTTTGAACATTTCTTTTTAAAACAATTGCTTCATCATTTATAGTCTAGAAATTTTTTGAAAACATTACGTTTTTACAAAAGCAGGCGAACAATGTTCAATCGGCGGACCCGGATTTGGGGACTCCCTGGTCCCTTTCTGGAGAGACCATGGAGGCAAAATTTCACAAATTTTTTCATGTCACTATAAAAATATTGTCTATAATATGTGCATAATATATGTACTGCAATTTATGAAAATGTGTCAAATGCTGTTAGTTTAACATTTAAATATGGATCGTGAAAGATCATCACCATTTATGTTTCTACAATGCGGAATTTATTTTATTGAATTCATCTGAACGTCTTTGATAGACCTTTGCGTTTTGTCACTCACAAATTTGTTCTATTTTAGGCCTCACTTAAAAAGTATGAAAAAAAATAACATAGATCTTTAGAAGACGCTGAATGGCTCTTATGGGGATTTTTAACAGAAAATTCAAGTAATGTTCCTACATGCATTTGCAGGCAATGGTATCCCGTAACCTTCTCTCGCTGATGGAGGAAGAAGCCTTGGAAGCTGCAGCTCGCGCTGGGGCTGGAGTAGGGGGCTTGAGCGGGGCCAAGAGACGCTCCTGGGATGATGATTTTGTGCTCAAGAGGCAGTTTTCTGCGCTCATACCTGCCTTCGATCCCAGACCAGGAAGGACCAACGTTAATCAGACTACCGGTATGATAATTATGATAATTTTTTCTAGATTTGGGCTGTGATTTTATGATCATATTACTTATAGATTTTTACAAGTTTTAAAGATTTTTTTATTATTTATTTGTTTATATTTTTCTTTATATCACATTAAATTTTACAAAGGTTAGATTTTTTTAATATCGGCCTCACTGGGCAACACACGTGCAGAGGCAAACATTTAACACTTATTTTTATTTTTAAACATGCTTTTTGGTATGTGTGGATTACATCCAAATACATATTTTGTTTTCACATTTATCAAAATAAATAAAATAAGAAAAAGATTCTTCACAAACACTAATGTCAAATACATAATAATCTTTCGTGATTTAAAGAAGATGTACATTTGAGTTCTTGAGTGAAATTCACATAAACGTATGCCTTACAGGAACGAATCACACCTTTAAATCTTCTATATGAAAAATATTGATTGTATTATTTGTATGTATCTACATATATTATATAATAATAATAATTGGATAACTTATATAGCGCCGTTTTCGCGAATACTCGCCTCAAGGGCGCTTTACACAGAAAAATTATTATCTTACAAGACAACTTACTGCTAGAAAAGAAAAAACTTATTTACTATTACTTATTCACTAGGTGGCATACAAGAAGTGGAATTAAAATTGAGTACTATAATAGTTTGTGAGTGCCTGAAAGAATATATTATACTAGCTGTGCCCACGCGGCTTCGCACGCGTAGATTTTTAGTATACTTTCGCGAACCTTCTACAACATTCTCCTTCCAGAATTTTCAAGAAATTTATCGAATGTACAGGAACCTTCTAGACACACCGACACATTCCGCCACTCACTTTAGAGTCTTATAGAACTTTCGGGAATTTTCTAGAACCTTCTCCTTCCAGAACTTTCTAGAGCAGGTTTTACGGAACCTTCTAGACTCACCGACACAGTCGGCACGCCTATTTTGAAACAATCCGAAGCATTTGCGGCCTTTCCATAACAAAACAATGAGCTAGAAAGCACATTTTCGTCACCCACTCGCACCCATGCACAGCCACCCCCACCAAACTCGCATATTTAGGATGTGACACCAAGGGCTATCTACCACCATAACCACTGGTGGGTGATTGTGGCTGGTTGTGGAGAAAACTTGGCGTATAAGGAAACACGGGTTTCTTTTTATATATATATATATATATTGATTGATTAATTACACCTACATGTTTCGGAAAAACCTTTCCATTGTCAGTATAAATAATAAATTTATTTTTTTATTTTTATAAATTTATAAAACACCCTGACGATGGAAAGGTTTTTCCGAAACATGTAGCTGTAATTAATATAATATATATAGATACATATAAATAATACAATAAAAATGTCAAGTCTACAATGTTGCTGAATCAATTGAAAGAAAAACTTATTTATGAAGTTTTATCTGATTCTGTCAATTTTCATTGTACATTGGAGCAAGTTTTTTATAAGAATATCTGTCATTTGAATTTCACAGTACATCCTGTCGTCACAAATGTTTGTCGAGATTTTTTGACGAACAAAATTTTGTGACAATAATGTTATCTTTTTATAGTTTTTTTTATTTCTCCAGTTTGAAAATTGTGGTGTTCTATGCATTTTTAACACTTTCGAGGTGTTAACAATTAATTCGTTCAGCGTTAACAAAATATTAAAACGCATTATTTTTTTATGTAAATGTTACTAAAGGGAAAAATAAAATGGTTGGTATTCCTACACCCTGAAAACAGACGGTCATAAAACATTAATTTTTCCAATTTTATCACAGTAATATCATGCGGATCATAATACATATGTGTGTTGCCATGTTGTTTAATCGATTGTACATTATTTAATCAATTACCTACTAGTGCTATTGCATGTCATTTTAATTTTAATGGTTAGATTTTTAATTTGATACAAGAGAACATATTTTGAGAAAACTTATCCCAATTATAATAATTTCATTGTCTGTCTGGTCGTGACCTTGTTTAAAATGTAAATTTTTTTTTCTCCTTTTTTAATTTTTTTTTTTTATATAATTAAATAAATACTTATTTATTTATAAGTATTTATTTAATTATTAAAAAAAACAATTTTGTCATGTTTTCATCTATGAGTTTGTTTTGAGATGTAAGAACAAGTAAAGCTGATTGATTTCCTAAATTTGCCATTTTCTAAAATACATGCATATTTCTTAATTTTTATTTTTACTACCTACTGATTAAACAACCGGTACTAATTGTAGTCAAATAATTTTGTATACATACTATGAAATCTACAACACTGATTTATTTGATAAATTACTACAATGGTTATAAATACAGACACTCACAGGGGGCAATGTAAACTGAATGTACACATTTAGTGACTATCTTACTGCATTGCTCTAAGATGTGTTGATTTAGGAGTTTTGCCCCAGACTGAAATATCATTATAATGATTATCATTTCACCAGATCTGGATGTGCCGGCTCCTGGCACGGATCCTTCCTCACCCCCGGACTGGTCAGGTGCGGTAGAAGGAGCCCCACCCACGCGCGGGCTGTGTCTCTGGCTGGGTGCTCCTGGCTCACCCTTGGCTCCTGTACCGCTGTGGCGCCATCCGGACTGGACAGTATTCAGGGCAGCGCAGTCCCTGCAGGCTGCCAGTCCTGCGGCGGTCGGTACCTCACGACAAGATAGGCACAAAAGGCTATTTGATAATATATATACGTAAGTCTTGATCCAGTGGAATTAAATAACATATTTTTAAGCAACGTGCGTGTAATATTTTTTTTTCATGTGTTCTGTGGAAACATCTTACGCTATGTTATTATGAGAAAATAAAGCAAGAGAAAATATCCACACAGACCGAGGCGAGAACTTATAGTTTTAACCTATTTTACAATTATCGGCATGTAGATGTATTTTACAATTACCTATGTACAGCGTTTGCTAATATTGTTCTATATGAAAATTATCAATGTGCATCGTCTGCTTATATTAATGTATTGATACACTTATCGGTGAGCGGCGGCGGTGGATATAGAGAAATGAGCGGAGGCTTAAGCCCGCAGTGCGTGGACAAGTACTCCGGCACATGCAGGCATGATGCCAATTTTGTAAAATTTTAAAATAATTCTAATCATGTGGTGTAAAAGTGTATTGATATATGGTGTAAAAGTGTACTGCTGTATGGTGCAAGGCTCTAAAAATTATCTTAAACTGACAATTTCAGGGGTTTTCCGAAATAACGGATTAATCAGCTACGAAATTAACATTTTAGATTTTGTGTTTTTAAAAAATTCTAATTGCCGAATTTCGAATAATCATAGTAGAGATAGTTTTTCTCATTCAGGACCTCTGTTTCCAGATTAGATTGTCTTTTCTCATTTTCCCATCCATCTAAACTTCTGAGTTCTGCGTGTATTTTGCCTTTATAAATATAATTTATTTTATTGTATAGTTGTGCCTGCATAAAGATACAGAATTAAACAATCTTTTAACAATCAATGTAATAAGTACAATGCAGATTCATTGACCAATAAAATTATTAACCTATTTGCTTATCTTATATCTGTGTATTATACTGATCATGTTTTTCCAGTTTAATTTACAAAGAAGCAGATGGAACTGAGACAACTGTGGCGTCTACAGACACAGTCATACAACCTGCAATAGAGGAAGACGATGAACCTAACACGCTAACGGAATCTACAGAAATTTTATCCGGTATGTGCATTGCCTCTACTTTTTCAGTCTACACATAATTATATCAATCTCCGAGACGGTTGTTTTATTTATTTATTTTATTTGATATTTATTTTATATATTATATATAATGATACAGGAATATCATTATATATTCCTATATAATGATATTCCTGTATCATGATATTCCTGTATCATGTAAAAATGTTATCCATAAACCTTTTAGGTTGATATTATATTTTAAATAAAAAAAAAAGTAAGTGTCATAATGTTTTACGCAGCTCTTGAATAGATTTTTTGTTTGATAAATGTTTTACATATTCCTGAGATTCTGTAATTGCAGTCCTATCACTTGATATTACAGGCCTGTCGTGCAGCGGTGGTTGGGAGTGCGCCTTATGGGAGGTGGTGAGCGTGGTGCGAGCATTACGCTGCACGGCCCCATCACTTCTACTGCCTCCCGATGCGCTGCTCAGTAAAAAACTCACTGGAAAGCTACATCAGCAGCTGCAAGATGCTCTCACTCTCGCTGCACATGCAGAACCTTCCTGGTAATTAATTCACTTCTACAATTACTGTATTCTTGTGATTTGGGTTTAGCGCAACACTGGTCATTTAAACTAACTAACTAAGCATCACGCCGTTTCTCTGCAGGGGTAGGCAGTGAGGATTGAACGCCACACTCTTCTATCCTACACCACTTTTGCTTTGGCCACATTTATATATCTGCTCATACAAGTTCCATGGTTGTTGCGGCTTTTAAAAGGGCCATCCTTAAATACTTGTAGTATCTGATCGCGCCAGGTCTTTCGCGGACGCCCTCTATTTCTGTTGTCTTCAACACTCTCCTTATATATTTTCTTAACCATCCTTTCCTCGTTCATACGTTCCACATGACCAAACCATCTCAGCACTCCTTTCTTTATTTTATTTAACACACCACAGCCAGCATTGCATTCACTTCTAATTTGTTCATTCCTCACTCTATCGACCAAAGATTTTCCACACAAACGTCTTAGTGACCACATTTCCACCGCATTCAGTCTACTTTCATTTCTCTTTTGCCAATTCCAGGTTTCACTTCCATACATCAGGGTTGGCACTAGAACGCCATTATGTACCGCTAGTCTCGCTTCCTTTGACAGATTCTTGTTGACCATAATTGCATTAAAACTACATCGGTTAAAAAATTCTTAAGGCGGGACATACAATTTTCAAGCTGTCAAAAGTGACGATATGCATCGATAGATCATGCTACTTCAATACGAGATCGAGACATGAACAAACGTCATATCAGACAAACCTTGCACAAGCGTATTATTTACATGTCATGCAAGCCAGAAAGGTTGCGAGGAAATGAGACAACCATATGGAGTACCGACGTTTAAAATATGTGGGAACGCAAGTCATGCTCGCGCACTATTATTAGAATTTTAAATGTATTAAGTCTAGAATTTATATTTCTCCAATTATTTATGTGTTATTAAATGTACGTAAATTAATATCTTACTTGACTTTATAAATTACAATGACATCTTCGCGAATATACCGCCGCCTGCAAGGTCACCAAAGCACGCATATGACAGACAATCTGACGTAAGTTCAATGTAAGTTTATCAGTAGAAAAGCAAAATAATATTAAACTTGTCAAAAAAACCTCATTATCTGCGACAAATAGATTGCTTTCAAATATATAACATGGTATTATTTTGAACTAATGTCAAATTTGGCATAAAAACACGTTTTAAAGTGATTTCTTTATGAAAAAGTGTATGGACTACAGAGAAACGTCCGCCTCTCCCGCACGGCGCGCGGCATCTGATTCAAAACTGCGCTATTTCTTGACACATTTCACACTTTAGAATTTTTATTTTAAAATAATAATTAACGTGTTTTTTATAAAAAATTTAGCTTTTTAATAGTGAATGAAGACTCAGAGTGCGAATATAGATACAATATATCGTTTAAAATCATCTTTTTATATGAATAAACAACATTTGAAAATGACCAAAAATCGTAAATATTTAAGCATGTTTGAAAAATTATATATTTTTTAATATTAATATTTCTTAATTTCCTATGTACGAATTCTAGATAATTAAATAAACTTTATACGTATAAAAAAACATATTATGCTCAAATAGAAATTTTAAACGAACCACTCTACGCCCGGGAATATTAAAAACGTTTTTTTTGCCGCGGCCTGTGGATTAATGCTTATATTTTTCTTATTTATTGTAAATAATGTTCAGTTTATTACTTTTATATAAGAACAAAGGTTCTATCTAAGTTATTGCCCTAAAAAAATTGCAATCTATTATATAAATTCTGATATAAATGAATAATAAAAACCCACATTTTCGTAAAAAACGCCGAAATATGCATTCGCAGTGAATGTACCGCCTTAAATATTCTTGGGATTTACCTTCTGATTTGTGTTTTTTTGGGATATTCTGCTAAGCTTTCACTACCTTTATGGCTGACATTTCTACTTAAAAACTACTTAGCTGCATTGCAGTTTAAGGATAACAGGTATCATTATAGTCAGTTATATGAATTTTTGAAAAATTTGGGGAAAAATATAGTCACTGATTGAGTGCTCAAAACAAAACACAAATTATGTTATTTTTATTAGTATTTATTATTGTATCAATATGTGATAATGAAATCAATATTGACTAACCAAATGACTGCGATAGATTTTTTTGGTGAAAGACTTTGTTTAAGTGTTTCAGTGGAGTAAAAATTAGTATAGAAACAAAATAGGCAAAGTCTTCTCTAATATACTTTAAGGTAGAATTCAGTAACATAAGATAATGAAATCATCCAGATATTTAAAAAGAGACATTTTTTTATACAAAATTTACTGCTCAGATGTGTTTATAGTTCGCACACATAATAGAAAATTAGAGTGAATGTTGCTTACATTATATTTTTATACATAGTTTAATCAAGTAGTTTGCAGAATTTTTGTTTATTTATAAAATACTATTTATTTATTAACATTGTTAAGGTTGCTTTCAAATTAATCCCCATCGAATATAACACACTTATGTTGGTGATTTTTCCATTCCTTGAATAAAAACCTCCAAAATGCAGTTTTTGTTAAAGCTTCCAGTTTGTTCAACGATTTTGACTGACCTCCTCTGTGGTGGTTAAATGGATCTCTTCATTGATCTGATTCCATGGATCTCTTCCAGGGTTCGAAAAAATCCAATTTTTAATTCAAAAATCTGATTTTTTGATATGTGTAAAAAATTGGATATAGGTATATCCAAACTGTTTTTCGCCTTTTTTACACATGTCGATTGATACAAACTCAAAATAATTAGGAAATTTTTTATTTTATTTTTTACATGAATTATTATTTATTAAATAAATGAATTGCATACTGAAAAATGCTAATATATGCAATTATTATATTTAAGTTATAAAAGTTGCTCTTTCTGATGTAGTGTTATGGGTGTTTGTTTCTTTTTTATTTATTTATTTGTACATCGTTATTTAGTTCATAATTGTTTATCATTAGCATTTATCACTAGCATGTGATACAAAAATTATTGAAAATGTTAAAATTATGAGTTTTACCACTAAATAACTGTAAATAGACATGGAATATTTACTTACTGATTTTTATCTGGAATAAAGATGGAAAAAATATGAATGTTTGTATTCATAACTCATTTTGGCCAATATTGCAGTTAGTGAGTTTTAACCCTAAAGGGACGATATGAAACAAATTAAACTAAAAAACAACCGTAACGCTTTTTTAAATACAACTAGCGCCTTACTAGGTAGTTACTAGATACTAGATAGATAGTTACTAAACAATAACAACCGCAGATATCAAAAAAATAACTTGTAGCACTTTTTAAAATACAACTATAAAAATAAAAGCGCCATCTAGTAACGACCGCAGATATTAACTTGTTGAGGGCCCTAAAAATTTCACTCAAATTATAAGTCAAGGCCAGAGATTTTCGTTTTTTTTTGTGATTTTTATTTTTACAAAAAAACTATGAAAACATGCGTATATTAAAAAAAAACACACATTCATATTATTTTATCGTTAGTGTCGAAATGCAATGATTTTTTTATCGTTTAAGTAAAAAAAAATTCTTTTTTTGAATTCCGATAAAGTTGCCAGCGCAACATTTTCCGAAAAATAATAATTATTTTTTATTTGTTTATTAGAGATAACACTACTATTATTATTTGATGCCTACCTAATAATCTTCTTCTGTGTGGTATATTTTGTTGCACGGCACGGCACACGACGGGACATCGCACTCATAACACATAAATATGATACACTTTCACACACACACATATTTCAAATAAACGCCACAAAATTGCGTGTATTTTTGTTAATAAATCACTGTTAGTATTCAATTGAATCATAAACCAACAAAAACTGAAAATATTGCAAAACATATCGTATATATTTGTGTATACGTGTACAAATAAATCGAAAATTGAAAAAAAATAATCGTATTTCCCGCGCACATTGCGCGTGACCTTGACGATGGAATATTTTAATTTCGATTGCGCAACTCGCGATCGGGGCGCCATCTACAACAATTCTATACGATTTTGACGGCAGAAAAACTTCTGTTTTGATTGTTGTTTTAAAATATAATCCGTGATGTTTTTGAGTTGAAAATGGAACGACAGGTCACCACGGGATTTCTCTACTGGGAAAAAATCACATTTTTCAAATTCGATACGCGGCCGTCGAGAAATAATTGATTACATTCTGGACGTACCGGTGCGCCCTGGCCCCTGGGGACAGTCGCGCTAGGGCGCACGGGTGCGGCCTGGCCCCAGAGGCTTTAAAATATATGCTATATATAATATATATATATATTATATATATTTATTATTAAACATATTTTAACTTTATTTAAGGAACGAGTCCCGTAATATTTAATACGAAATAAATAAATGAAATAAAGAGAAACACACAAATATCAAATAATAAAACTGAAAAATTAAAAGCTGGAACCTGGATTCGAACCACGGACCTCTGTGTTTCGCGCACAGCGTGTTACCAATTTCACTATCCCAGCGACTTAACAAGTCGTCAATATTTGATAGTTATATGTTTCTCTTTGAATTATTAATTCACTTATTTATATTATTCCATTTTTTTTAACATTCTCATAAACAGTCGATTACTTCCCGAATAAAAATGGAATAATATAAATAAGTGAATTAATAATTCAAAGAGAAATATATAGCTATCAAATATTGACGACTTGTTAAGTCGCTGGGATAGTGAAATTGGTAACACGCTGT
>JADDOH010001487.1:0-26984 GCA_016648135.1 Agrypnia vestita
ACGCCGCGATTCACATTATTTTCTCATTCGCTACTTTAATACGTAAACACCTGTTTGGATTAACGATGAAATTAACTTAATTAATTAATTAATTAGTGTTCTGTTACAACGACGACTGCTTACTGTTTTGAGAGAAGCTTCTAGTGCACCAGTGATTGTTCAAAAATGACGAATAATCACAGTTACCGATCATCGTGACGATCGAACACCAATCATAGTTACAATCGTGCATTATCCCATCACTAGTTGGAGTTACACGAATTCAGATTCAGTCATAATATAGAAGTTGTTGATTGTATTTCACCGGGTGACAGTGTGGGAGAATGTCCTCACGTACGATAAAGCAGAATTTATTACGTACTTCATTACACAGATGGCGCCGTATTTCCGAAGTGAATTTAAATATTCATATCAGTGTACACGCGTATCGCGTTGGCACGCGCCGCGTATCATTTTTTGTTACCAATATGTGGAGAAAAACTAAAAGGTCACTTCTGATAAAAATTGAAGTTTATATATATATACTCATCTATCTCATTATAATATATATCTTATATATTAATTTAAGTGCTATGAAAATAGGATCTGAAAAAAAAACATTTGCGGGGTGCTCCTCAGTAATGGGGCTCGAACGGGCACTGATCCAACCAGATGCACTAGGCGAGTCGTCTGACTCACTACACCACACGTTACATCAAAAAGAATATAATAATCATGGAATTTAATGTGCTATGTTAAATTGGCACTTTTTGAAATTCCATTGTAAAATGAACATTCTAAATAATTAATATTCAAGAACACATTCAAATTATTGTGAAGTTGTCAATTTTTTAGAACAATGTTCTGGAATTTTAAAAAACGCAAATATATAAATCGATAAAAGACATACGAAAAATCTATCCCGAAAAATATTTGGCTGCTAATCGGTGAATCGAACCAGCGGATTCCTCTGCTCTAACTTCCCTACCTTTTTCGGGGGGCAGAGAGAAGGCAATTGACTAAATGAGACTTACAGGCTAAGGTCGAAGATCGCTATATATTCAACTATTCAACGTGTTGCGTGGGAGACCAGAGGACAGAAGGCAACGATAAATATACAGGCTTCTAAGGGTAATCATGATACGCGCCTAACCCGGTAAAAGGAGGGGGAGATCCATGGACGAATCTCGTTAGCAGCAATATTTTTGCGTGGATTAGATTTTTTTTTCCTTTTTCCTTTTCACTCTTTCTTTTTTCTGCATGTCTGTATTTCTGTAATTTTTACACCTTTCGAAATCTTCATTGTCCGCATCGGTATAGGTATCGTTGATACTTTTTTATAAATATGGGTATCAGTATCTAGTGTATCGATGCATCCCTAATTTTAACGTTTTACTTACACATTTTTTGTACCTGTATTACCTGTTATCTGTCATAATATCCCAACTTGTTACCTACTATAGTGTACATGTAGAGAAAATATTTCAGGTTTGATACTATAACGTAAGTCTGGCGGTCGCTGACTCCTACTCTGCTAGTATGTTCATGTTTTGGACTTTTTTCAAATATTAGCCGACAGGTTTCGGAGGCGCACCCAACTGGCATCGTTACCATGCAAATATAATGATGTCAACCTGTATGCGAAAAAAACGTTAAGCTGTTAAAACAGCTGACAGGGAAAGTGACAAGTCGGTCGCGGTGTTTGATTTAGACGAACAGGTCCGGACTTACCCTTGAACTGGATACATGTGTATTCAGGGCCCATAAAATACAAATAATTATAATGTATACTAGTTATCCTATTACAGCTCGATTGGATCACGGGAAAAAGGTTAAAAATCGATCCAAAGTTTTTGCGTCAAACAGACAGCCGCCACGAGTTAATTAATATAAAGGGAGTAAAAAGTAACCCATAAAAACCAAGTTTTTACAATACTCCCTTTCTCACTTTCGGGTTTCGTGTCTACCACATGTGTCGGAATCTCCATAAAACTTACTGAGTTGTATGAAAAAACCATTAATAATTTGACGAATCCAAAATTATACTATAATTATTATTTTTTTAATGAAAATTTGATAGATCTTCTTGATCGTCGCCACGAGTCTACTTGCAAAGTTTCAGCTCGATTGGATCACGGGAAAAGAGTTAAAAATCGATCCAAAGTTTTTTCATCAGACAAGCAGACGCCAAGAGTTAAAAGAAGGGAAGTAAAAAAGTAACCCATAAAAACCAAGTTTTTATTATACTCCCTTTCTCGTTTACTAGTCGAAACATTTTTTTTCGCTTATCCTACGCGTTGGGTTTCGGTCAGGCGACGCTACGAAAGGGAGTAATAAAGAAAATTTCAATACAACTTAATAAGTATGAAAAAAACATTCAAAATTTGAAAAATCCAAAAATTGATTAATTTTTTTTAAAGAAAATTTGATAGATCTTTTTGATCGTCGCCACGAGTCTGCTTGCAAAGTTTCAGCGCGATTGGATCACGGAAAAGGGGTTTAAAATGGATCCAAAGTTTTTCGTCAGACAAGAAGACAAGCAGACGCCACGAGTAAATAAAGGGAGTAAAAAGAGGTGTGAAGTACATATATAAAATTAAACAAATAGGTATAATAATTAATTTTGTGAATACATTGTAGATTCATGGTAGCAGGGTGTGGAGCTTTTATTAACGCACTGTATAATGTACTAACTAGACTTGAAAATATCCGAGACATGTGCTACATAGCGTGTTACCTAGCCTACGCAGTCTAGGTACAAGAGAGATAAAATACGAGTCAGTTCTAGTGTTTTCTTAAAAACATTACGTAGGTACTCGAGTAGTTCTAACAGGAGCATGAAACAAACAAACACAGAATATCAGGATGTCAAAATGTGAGTTAATAATTTTGTAAATTAAAAATCAGATACAATTCTCCTGCTGAACAATGGCGATAAACCTGTAAAAATTTGTAATTCTGTGTAGTTGATATTTTCAATTGGGATAAGGAGTAGATAGTTAATGTATCGTTGGCGTATATTCGTATATTGACGGCCTCGGGCCATAGTCCCTAACAGGGTTCGAAAAAATCCGATTTTTACACAAAAAATTGAATATACATCCAAACTTTTTTTCTCCTTTTTTGTACACGTCGATTGACACAAACTCGAAATAATTAGGAAATGTATTTTTTTATTTTGTACGTGAATTATTATTTATTAAATAAATTAATTGCATACTGAAAAAAGGTAATATATGCAATTATTATATATAATAAAAGTTGCTCTTTCTGTGTTATGGGTGTTTGTTACTTTGTGTGAAATAAAAAACGGATTATATCGTCTCTTTAGAGGTAAAACTCATTAAGCGACTTTGAAGTAGTTTTGAGATAATGAGGCTTAAACATCGGCATGTGATACAAAAATTATTTAAAATGTTAAAATTATGAGTGTTACCACTAAATAACTGCATATAGACACGGAATATTCACTTACTGATTTTTACCTGGAATAAAGATGGAAAAAATACGAATGTTTGTATTCATAACTCATTTTGGCCAATATTGCAGTTAGTAAGTTCTAGCTTTAAAGGGACGATATGAAACAAATTAAACTAAAAAACAACGGTAACACTTTTTTAAAATACAACTAGCGCCATCTAACCTCGCAGGTCTATATTCCTGCCTTGATTATGAGTCGAAAATGTTAAGCTATCATGACCTAATATCAATAGTTATTGTGATATACGGCATCAAAGTTTGCATTTTTTTTTTCAATATTTCTTACTTATTTTTTTAAAACGTTGGACTATCATTACAGTAACTTTTATCAATTACGAAAAAATTCATTCGTTTCAATACAAGTTAAATAAAATGATAAAAACCCTCAATAAATCCAATTGGAATGTTTTCCAATTGGAATTCGAAGGTTTTTATTATTTTATTTGACTTGTATTAAAGGAAATTAATTTTCCATATTTTATATAACTTACTGTAATGATAGTCCAACGTTTTACAAAAAATAAGTCAGAAATATTGCAAAAAAAAAATGCAAACTTTGATGTCGCATATCTCCATAACTATTGATATTAGGTCACAATAGCTTGAACATTTTCGACTCATAATCAAGGCAGGAATATGGTCCTGCGAGGTTATCAATGTTTTCCAAATAACCCTGTATACCCTCGAACCCCGGTCCCCGACAGTCCGGGCCTGTCGGCGCCACACCGCGATACGTTCCGCCCGCATTTCCAAGTCTTCACATAAACTACACACTTGCGCCGACAACCGTAATTTATTACGACAGTGTATAAATACATTTTGTCTGCGGAAATCGCACACCGCATTATGGCGTTACGCACGAAGACGTCCAACATTTTACATCCTATGTACGTAAGAAGCGACGTAACGCAATGTAATCTCTCACACGTATTTTTTAACGAGGCCTACAAGATCTTTCCCGTTATCAATATCAATAGCAATATTGGGATGTCGAAGCAGACGCCGCGATTTAAAAGAAAGGAAGTAAAAAACCAACCCATAAAAACCGAGTTTTTATTATACTCCCTTTCTTTGTAAAATATAACAACAATTAAAGACGAATTAAAACATACAACATAACACTAAACTTACAGGAAATTAATTTATTTCTAAAATATCAGATGTTTTGAGCATTGATACGACACTTCACGCTTTGAAGATTTAATTCCAAAAACGTTAATCAATTTAATCAAGATTTTGATATATTTGCGAATTTTGCTGTCATCTGTGAACCAATTGTCATAAATTTTCGAAATTCGTAGTGAAGTACCTATTACATATACCGACGGAGTAATTCAAATTTTAAATATTCCATGACATCGTCAGGCCGCTGTTGGTAGTAATCAAACATTTGTATGGTTTCCAATTTTAAAAAATCAATTAAATTTTCAAAAAATCCAAAATTATACTATAATTTTTTTTTAACGAAAATTTGACAGATCTTCTTGATCGTCGCCACGAGTCTACTTGCAAAGTTTCAGCTCGATTGGATCACGGGAAAAGGGTTAAAATCGATCCAAAGTTTTTTCGTCAAGAAAACAAGCAAGCAGACGCCACGAGTTAAAATAAAGGAATTAATAACACTTTTTTAACACAATTGATGCGCGGTTTGAAGATGACATTTGGAATGATTTTTTGTCCAGTTTGCGCGGCAAATGAGGTTACTTGACAAATCAGTCATTCATTCATTCAAAAACTTGAAATACAACAAAGAATAAGCCTTAAAAACCCATAAACGCAGGTAAAATAAGCCGAATTCGCAAACGTGTACCCGACCAGTCAACAAATGCAATGAAAATATTAACGGAAGAAAGAGTTTTTAAAATAGATATAAAAATACATAAATACATGAAAAGACTACGGTAAATTTATTTCCAGGGGGAAAGGAAGGAAGGGGAAATGGATTCAGTAAAGGGTGGGTGGGATAAGGAATAAGATATCTGTAATAAAAATTAGTTATGTTTAAAGGAAGGCCGTGTGGAGTTACGCAATGTGTTAAATGTGTATTTTGATCTTAGAGATTGTCGTGTTGAAGATGTCGAGTTCACTGAAAAATGTGTTAGAATGCGATGAGGCGATGAGGAGAATGAATTCTGTTTAGA
Organism: Agrypnia vestita; assembly: GCA_016648135.1. Classification (NCBI taxonomy): domain Eukaryota; kingdom Metazoa; phylum Arthropoda; class Insecta; order Trichoptera; family Phryganeidae; genus Agrypnia; species Agrypnia vestita. The sequence continues at coordinate 5,601 of JADDOH010001487.1, forward strand.
GTTTGTGTGGCAGTGTGAAAGATTGAACGTGAGGTCAGTTCTGGTAGATCTTGATGGCACTCGAATGATTAGTGTTAATTACATGATTGGCAAATTCGGAGAAGTTGTTATTTTTCAGGCAACGGCGGTGTTCTTTCGAATAAAAGACGACAAAACGTACACGGACATTTAGCCAATGACAAAATTCTTCGCGAACTTTTGGTCCAACGACAAAAGATCCACTGAAATTTGGTTCAACGTCGAAAAATCCGCGGGAATTCGGCCAAAAATCAAAATGTCCATGACGAAAATATTACGTTATCATCCCAATAATAATAATTTCGTTGTCTGTCTATCCGTAACTGCCTGTACCGTCCGTAACTTCTCCTTTGGAAACGTTTATTTATTTTTATTAATAAATGTTTATTCTTTAGGTAATTTTTGACGAGTTCCAGCTAGTTTAATTACGTTACACGGCTGTGGTAATAATTCCAAGTAGAAAACTGCGTTACCGGTCGGCGACGGCGGGGTTTGCCAGTCGCGAATCAAAAAGCAATCTGGAGTTACGTTTCACGGGTTAATTTTATTATTCAATCCGAATTTCAATCGAGACTTTAAATGAAATCAAGCGCAAACATTTCTGTTGACAGACTTTGACATTTAGCGTAGCCGTGAGGGCGGAACTTCGCCGAAAATAGAGTTAGAAAATAATAACGGAGGATCGAAATTGATATCGGTAATTCGTAAATCGAAAATTCCAATTATTTTTTGTTTTCAATAAAAATGACAAATGACGTCAGACTTATATATTTTACTAGCTGTGCCCACGGCTTCGCACGCTTAGATTTTTAACAACTTTTAGTCACATTTTATCAATTTGTGTATTAACCTTAACATATAGATATATGTCGTATTTTTACTTTTTTATAGAACTTTTTGAGTTCTACAGGTCAGTCCTCGTCACAGCTCTCTCTCCATCGCTTTGGTGGTCTCCCTGGTGGTCGGCGCCCCTCTGCAATCCCGCGCTTCCCGTCCCTCTGGAAACGCCTTCTCTGCCTGCTCCATCTTACAATGTATTGTATGTCGCAGGTTCTGCGGATTTTCGCATTGGGTACTCTGTCTCTGAGGGTCTTGCCCGCAATGAAGGTCTTCATCTCGGTAGTTCTGAGGAGGTGTTTAGTTCTCACCGTGTCCGCTCTTACTTCGATACCGTATGTCATGATAGGTCTTATGCATATTTCATATATTCTGGCTTTGCTTTCCACTAGCATATATGCTTATTGGCCCATACTGTGTCCTTAAGCCATGTATTCACTAGGGGAAAAATTATCTCTCAACATCACGCGCGGCATAGAGTCTACGTGACGTTGCAACGTCGCGCACTGTTCAGCGACGTCGCGCACAACACAGCGGGGCATTTCTACGTGCCGCGAAAACTTCGCCATGCGCACGGTATTCGAGAGAGCTCACTGGGACATCGGGCTGCGCGTCAGTATCACGTGGTATGTTTACAAGTGAATGCGCATGCGCTGTATCTGTCAACTGACATTAATGTGGGGAAACGAAATTATTGTACTCCAACTCATCGCCGTACAATTTTGTGGGACACTTTAAACCGTGAATATAGAAATAAAATGATGTGAGGGCCAACAGCGTTCCTTAATATGGAAGGCCCGATTATTTGTAATAAATTGTCAAAACCAGTTGTTGTCATTCGAGTGAAATTGACAAAAGATCCGTCAGATATTCGAAGATCGCGTAGAATATCCATCCTTATTTCTCTTTGCAGTAAATAATTTCGCACCCACCACCTATTTCTCCTCTTACGTTTCGGTAAACTCGTTAAAATAAATAGATACGCAGCTGTCATCGTAACCCCACCGGGCGACAAGTGTAAATAGATGCGCAGCTGTCATCATGACCTCATCGGGTGACATTTCCGCGACAAGCGATATGCGAGTCCCGGTGTGCACACGTCAAATGACCGCGTCATTGTCCCCGAAACATGAGCGTAGATGTTGATGCGACACGCCGCGCGAAATGTTTCGCGATTTGTCCCCTAGTGAATATATGGATTTAAGCATCCGGAGATATTCTATATGTAGAAAGAGTTTTCTTCCGTGGAAACAGCGGCATGTGGAATGTTTGAAGCCGCGAGCCGCCGCCCGCCACCCCCACCCCTAAAATAGACTGAATGCGGCCCGGATCAGACAACATGATTGAATACCTTACAGATTGTATACACTGCGGCGTCATCAATCTCCCGTCTCGTTGCCGTCCCCGCTCGCGCACATCCCGCCGAGAACGGCAAACTATCAAAAGATTTCTCAAAAGGTACCTCTACACGATATCTGGCAACACTTTAAAGAGTGTGTTGCCGAGCTTACAGGTCGTTGGATGCTCCCGATACGATCGCGATAAAGTTCAATTATTAATAAAGTCACTTTTCTCATATATTAGGTCCTTACATATGAAATTAGCGTTTTGCCGTACTGGAAAATTTGATCTCAAATATCTTCTCTTTGGTTAGGAATTCCAAATCCAAATTTATACAGCTATTTACTCATGTATTTGTGTTTTGAAAATTATAATTCATTTGTTTTTTCCTCAATTGTTTTTTTCTTTGCGTCACTCAGTTTACAAAATGAAAAACTTGAAATATCGCATTATTTACGAGTACGAGTTCCACCGTGGCACCAGTGCTGCAGAAACGGCTCGAAGGATTAATGATGTGTATGGCGACGGTGCCGCAAAAGAAAACGCAGTGCGTTTTTGGTTCCAACGTTTTCGTTCTGGAAATTTCGACCTGCAGAACAAGCCCCGTGGACGGCCGGAGACCAAAGTTGATAATGAAGAATTGAAGGCTATTGTGGAAACGGATCCATCGCAAACCACATCCGAGTTAGCTGCAGGCTGCGGTGTTAGTGATAAAACTGTTTTAATCCACTTGAATCAAATTGGTAAGGTGAAAAAGCTTGAAAGGTGGGTACCTCACGAATTGAGTGAAGCAAATCAACAAACGCGCGTTGACTGCTGCGTTGCATTACTCAACCGGCACAATAATGAAGGATTTTAAATCGAATCATTACCTGTGATGAAAAGTGGATCCTGTACGATAATCGGAAGCGCTCATCGCAATGGCTGAACCCTGTCGAACCAGCCAAACCATGCCCCAAGCGAACATTGACTCCAAAAAAGTTACTTGTGAGCGTTTGGTGGACTAGTGCTGGTGTCGTTCACTACAGCTTTCTTAAATCTGGCCAGACGATTACGGCAGATGTCTATGTCAGCAACTGCAAACCATGATGGAAAAGCTAGCTGCTAAACAACCGAGGCTGGTTAATCGCTCTAGGCCACTGCTGCTTCATGATAACGCTAGACCACACACTGCACAACAGACGGCTACCAAATTAGAGGAGCTTCAATTGGAATGTCTAAGACATCCACCGTACTCTCCGGACCTTGCCCCAACAGATTACCATTTTTTTCGAAATTTGGATAACTTCTTGCAAAGGAAAAAATTCAACTCCGATGGGGCAGTCCAAACCGCCTTCAAAGATTTTATTGATTCCCGTCCGAATGGTTTATTTAGTAAAGGGATCGATGAACTACCTATGAGAAGGCAAAAGTGCATAGATAGCAATGGTACATATGTTGATTAAATAAATATATTATAATAAAAAAAATCGGCTTTATGTTCCTCCCATACTAAACGCCAATTTCATATGTAAGGACCTAATATAAATAGCTTCGTCTCAGTGAGACTTCTATAATTTATCCTTAATTAATTAATCGCCCCTCTGGGGACCAAATCCAGTAACTTTGTGTTCTCAGAACATACTTTCATATAAAAATATTGTTAAAATATAATATGCTGGTGCACAATAGGAGTTGGAAATTGAAAATATTTACTTTCAGGCATATTCCAATTGATGTGTAATAAGTCGAAAGAATATCACTTTTACGTTAATAAGGAATATTGCTGAAAAAACTCCACTTTGAAAAATAAAATATAGAAGAAAATGTTAATGCTTGAATATGTTCAACTTGTCGACTCATAATCAAAACAGGAATCCACCTTTAAGGTACAGATACACATGCCACTTAGTGGCATGCTCATAAATCAACCGGCGGTTGTATGGCTAGTGGCATGCTCGTTACTAGCAATGTGCGTACACACATGCCACTAATAAGCAAGGCCTAGAGAAAAGGTCGATACTGCGCATGCTCACGTGCCACTAAAAATAAGCATGTGTATCTGTAGCTTTAAAGTATTGTGGACTAGATCTGTTACACCCTGTATATACCTCTCTGGACGACGTTTCGGATCCCATTGCAGGATCCTGCTAAGCATCAACACATCAGCCCTGATGACGGACCCTGCAATAGGATGGAAATAGAAACGTCGGTCACGTATACACGGAATATCCCGGAAAACTACACACAGAATAAGCTATTTATTAACTGTTCGAAGAATATTTTTTCTTCTTCTGTTTGAAGGCTTGAACTTTGTGGTGACATTATTATTAAAATGAAACACAAATTACTTTGTTTTCACCACTTTATTAGATTAAAAAATCTACATGTTTCGAGAACAGAATATTTTTCCACTTAAAATTCCACGTTGTCCAAATGACCCATAATAATTAACACCTCCCCCCCTCCCCTCACCTACCCCTTCACCGTAACACATTTGCTTGGTTTAACTTTTAAAGATCTTTAGTACACAATAATCCTGAAGGAGAGAACATTGTTCTCGAAACATGTAGATTTTTTAATCTAATAAAGTGGTGAAAACAAAGTAATTTGTGTTTTATTTTAAAGCTATTTATGTATGAAAAACATGGATGGATGTCTCTTGTGTCAAATCTATGGAGCTGATGCACTTTTAGAAGTATGTTAAGCGGTCTAGCCACATGTAGAGTACTCAGAGTAACGTAGACTCTAGGGAATCGGAAAAAATCGGACAGATAGAACAACGTTGATCGGAAAGGAGTTACATACAACGGAATAGCCCAGGAAGCTCCATCCAGAAATCTCCTAGATCAGATCAAATCAGATTTTTTTTAATATATATTTATTAGAGACACTAACAGGATAGTGGGTACATGATACTCTTAACAATAAAACATTATAAATGAAGACTATGCCCATTATCCCAATTACAAGTGTCTTCGGCACGCTTTAGTGACATGTATTTTTACATTTATGTATATTATACATGTACGTTTATGTGTATTATATATTTAGTGTTTGAATCTAGTGTAATCATATAAGAATATGTAAATAAATAATTGATTTAATGGATCTATAGGTTCAGGCTATCGTGGATGGTCAAATGGATGTTGTGTATGAGTGAATTTTTGAACGATGATAAGGTATCTGCAAGAATATCAGCATCAATGTTAGGGTCAGCACAATACATAATTATATGTGCGACACAACCTTGTGATGGGAGAAAAGTAACCGACATTATTAGTGTGCTTAATCTAAAGAATTCCGGGTTTCTTATACGGGGTTTAACATGCAAATTTCAATATGTCCACTGAGAATCTTGTGTAACATAACGAGATCGGATATTATTTATTTATTTGTACTAGCTTACAGCTTAGTTTGACAATTGTTAGAATATTGATGCGAAACATATTCTGTGTAAAATACTCTTTTTTTTAAATGTGTTATTTTAAGGAAGTATTAAATTGATAGCATACATTATTAGCATACTGTCCATATTTTATCGAAATCTGTTGAAAAATATTACTATTGAGGATTTTACTAAATAAAAAATTATTAAAGTTTTAGATTACGTGCTCAGATAACAATACTTGCGAAAGTGATCCACTATAATCCTGGTTCAGCACTTCTTCAGGACCATATATCATTTCTATGACCTAAATTATCTAAGAAAAGTAGTCTGGCCTTTTGAAGTTCAATGAACTTTTATTTTTTGTATGCAATATTTCGTATGAACTCAATAAAATATGTTCAATTAATCAAAACCCTACGTGAACACGCTTAAATGCTTATACCTCTTAAATAAATTAAAATGCTTATACCTCTGTATAGGTTGACAAAAGGCGCATGCAGCTTGAATATTTTCGACTCATAATCAAAGCAGGAATCAATCAAATCAATCAAATCAAAGAAGTCAAAGAAGAAAGCTCTGTTACACCCTGTGTTACAACCAAAATCTTTATAAACGTGCCTAGCATCTGAAACGTGGTGCCCTACCTTATCTATAGATGTAAGATAATGTTATAAAATTAGGAAAATCAGCACATTTAAAATGTTACATTTTTTAAACCTCGGATAGTTTGGAAGTGATTGAATGTAGGCAGGTACCTACTTTATTATTTTTAAATTGTTTGAAGTTTGAAAAAAGAAACATTTTAAAACAGGAGAAAGCTTGTGTTGATATTTGTAAAAGAGAAAAAAAAGGAATTATGTTGTTTTGTCTGAAAGCGTTTTGTATATGTTTTGCTGTTTTCTATCATATTGATAAAAACAATGTAATTTTTAATTTGAAACTAAATTACGAACACACAGATCACCCTGTTTCCGAATTTTTTATTTTCTGCTAAGTGTTGATTTCTAGGAAATTTTCCGTACTAAAGAGTTTCAATACACCCCGTGTATTCAAGTTTTCCTATGTTCGGAAACCTAAACGCTTATAATAATACGCTTAGAGTATATACAGTATTGTTTATACCCTAAGATAATACGTATCTAACTACGAAGAAGAAATAATTCATTGTCATTTTTTGTAATCTAATTTCAATGTCAAGATTTTTACACTGTCCTTCAAATTTAGATTATTTTGTGTGCATTGTTAGCGAAATTGGTTATGTCAACAAAGTACTTACGTATGCGAATTTATATTTATTATGTAATATGTAACAGTCAAAGCAAGCAATTTACTGTGATTATTTAATACTTTTTTCTTTGTTTTTAAATACCATTGACAATGATAACTTGGTTGAAATATTTGTTGAAGCACTTGGCACCATCTTCTGTTTTTTAACGCGTAATTATTTGACATTTAAAACCATTTCATATATTAATTTTCCGTGACAACAGATGTCTCTCGGCGAAATACATCATTATTCAAATTTGACAACTCGCGATAAAAATGTATTTTCTGATTTTGAATTTGAAAAAATGCTTCGCACAAATGCCTACTTTTGATATTGCATGTGGTTTACCTATCAGACCTGTCTTGAAGCGGCACGATCAAATTACGGAATAATTTGAGTTTCAAACTTGTATAATGAATGTAAAGCCTTCGTTAGTTTTTAGTTAGTTGAGAATCCGAAGCAAAGCCGGGTGGCAGAAACATTGGTTCGCGTCTTTGCCAAGTCCTAGTGCATGTTTATTGTATTTTTTGGCGGTCCACGGAGAGGCGGCCGTAGCAACATGCGTTGTGCGACCAGTCCGGGTTTGCTGGCCCGGGGTTCGACCCCCATCTCCGGCCGTTTTTATTCCCTTTCTTTTAACTCGTAGCGTCTGCTTGCTTGCTTGTCTGACGAAAAAACTTTGGATCGATTTTTAACCCTTTATCCGTGATCCAATCGAGCTGAAACTTTGCAAGCACACTCGTAGCGACGATAAAAATGATCTGTGAAATTTTCGTTAAAAAAATTAATAATTAAAGTATAATTTTGGATTTTTCGATATTTTTTATTACTACCTTTCGTAGCGTCGCCCGACTCGAGCTCAACGCTTAGGGTAAGCGCTAAACCTATTTTAACCAGGAAATGAGAAAGGGAGTATAATAAAAACTTAGTTATTTTAGCCATGAATTCGAAAAAAATTACGGACGTTACAGGAAGATACGGAGACAGACAGACAACGAAATTATTATGTTTAATTGATAGAATGGAGAAGATTCATGATGTTGATAATACTATGTTTAACTTAAAGGAAATAAATTATAGATCAAAACTAATAAACAGGTGAAAAAAAACAGTCAATAAATGACTGAGAAATAGATTATTTAAGTTTACGTATTTTAGCGTCTGCGACCTGTGTCGCCTGTGACGTCATTCGACCTAGTCGAGATCATCGCATCATAAGCAGTAAGGGCTTAAGGACAGAGGGAACCGCGCGGTTTCAGAATCGCGCGGGTCTTATTTATGTAGGTTTGTATGTAATCCTTCAGATATAGCAACGCGGTTAATCAAACCGCGCGGTGCCCGCCACTCAACAGCTAGAAAATAGAATCGCGCGGCGCCCGCGTCGCTCTCTAGAAGCTTGTGGGTCGCTTGGACACTGAACTTTTTATTGATGAAGTGGAGAAAGGGATCTTCAATGTGAGGATTGCTCAAATAAAATTGCCAAGAACCAAGCTTTGCAGGAGTTGGTGGAGATATTTAGAAATGGTGACACGTTGGAAAAAAAGAGTATTTTAGGTAAGTAGGTATTTATTCACCAAAAATGAACTGACAGAATGATATAATGAGCGAATTTATCTCCGATATTCAAAGATGGAGAACGGCACCGGAGCTGTCAAACTGACGTTTATTACTGACGCTATTCGCGCACACAAATCGCTTATTAACCGCGGCTGTCTGAACACACGACACAAATCTGCGGTTTCAAAACGCGCGATTTGCAATCTCACAATTCCCGCGTGTCCGAACAAGCCCTAAGTGAACACGAACCGCGTGGGCTAGGTCGAGTGACGTCACGCGCTGGACCGTCGCATGAAACGAAATTATTTTTGCGACGCAACTTTAAAGTCGCGTAACTTTTTAATTTGTAAAGGTATTTTGGTTCTTTCACATTTTTGTTTCATTTTACTTAAATTTATATAATTAATCACGGGCTCACGTGCCACTAATGACCATGTGTATCAGTACCTTCAATATTAACACTTTTTCTTATTTCCAAAATTTCTAATTTATCAATCTGCGATTCTGTATGAATTTTATGTAAAATTTATAAACCACTTATTAATATCAAATACGTAGTAAATGTCATTTAAGCAGCCGGTTTGTTGGTCAGGTTGTCTCTCTGACATAGGCCTCCCCTAGTTTTTTCCACTCGTCTCTGTCGTGAGCTATTCTTCTCCATCCTTTTGGTAGGTCATCTTCCCATCTCTTAATTTGACGTCCTTTTTGTCTTTTTCCATTTCTGGGATACCATTCCATTACGTCTTTCGTCCACTTTTCTCTGCTTGTTCTCGTAACATGACCAGTCCAGTTCCCTTTGAGTTTTTTTACTTTTTGTATAACATCGCTAACTTTTGTCTTTTTCCTTATTTTTGTATTCGTCCACCTGTCATAAAGCCTTATGTTTAGCATACTCCGCTCCATGTTGCGTTGGCAAACTGCGAGTTTTTGAATGTTTTTGCTCGTAGCAGGCCAAGTATATATTATATATATATATATATATATTAATATATATATATATATATATATATAGTATATATATATATATATATATATTATATATATAGTATATGTATATGTCTATATATATATATATATATGTGTGTGTGTGTGCATGTTTGTGTGTATATCTTACTATTTCAGTGTACCATTAATATATTTACTTATGTTAAAATTGTTAAAATGGTCAGTGAATAAAGGCATTATTATTATTCTTATCAAAAGAATGATCAATATCCAAAAGGTGGTTAGAAAATTCGGAACAATTATTGCTATTTAAACACCTCGAGTGTTCTAAATTTCAAAACGTCCAAGTTTCAAATACCACCACCAGGCGGTACACCTGCCCGCGAATCTATAATATCGCCGACGGGTCGCGGCATTAGCGTGCGCTGTCAATCTGGCTAATGCCATAAAAAAACCGTCGGGCCCAAAGGGCGGCGCGTCACCGCTTCGAGGACTTTAAGAAAATTTTAAAGAACGCAATATCTAAAGAAACGTTTGGAATCGATACCAGTGGAGGGCCCAGCGAAGGGCCTCTTCGGATACAGGGCGAGGGGGGGCTGGCAGCGGGGGGCAACTTCTGCATGTCAAAGGGCTATTTTGTCATCATTATTATTATAATAAACGAGCGCTAGTCATGAAAGAAAATCAGGACATTTTAATACCAATCAATATCTATACTAATATTGTAAAGAGGAAAGATTTGATTGTGTGTTTGAATTGAATAGGCTCCGAAACTACTGGACCGATTTGAAAAATTCTTTCACATTCAGAATCCTACATTATCCCTGATGAACACAGGCTATAGAATATTTTCAAAATGTTAGGAATCCGTATGAAAACTTAATAATAATGATAATGTAACCCAACGTGTGAAAAAATTACGGAAAAAAAACCTTATATTGCGTACGCTGCGGAAATTATTGCCAATAGAGCAAAGTAATGTACTACAGTTTTATAGAGGACATTAATATCTACAAAAAAGTCTGCGATACCATATATCTAAGTATTAAAGTTATGTTACAATAACTTATGTTAACATTAGATGGAAACATTGTTTTTTAGAGAACAGCAGACCCTTTGTTTTCCCTCACAAACTTATTTTTTACTGAATTCTTAACCCGTACAACGCCGGGTACGACCAGCTAGTTACGCATAAAAGGTAATAAACATCTCAAATTATTTAGTGCTAGCTTACCCGCACGGCTTCGCCCGCGTAGATTTTTAGCAACTTTTAGTAATATTTTATCAATTTGTGTATTAACCGTAACATGTTAGATATACGAGTATCGTCGTGGACTTTTATAGAACTTTTTGAGTTCTACAACGTCTCCGTGGAAAGTATTTAAATATCTCTTACAGTTAAGGCAGCGTTCGTAAAAAACGCGTCGCTTGACCATTTTTTCGTATTCATAGGTCACCACGAAAAGTCATTTTATTTTAACGAGATAATATCGTCACGATCGTAGAACAACGACGGATGTGCAAAAAATTCCGTATTGACTTGGGTCGATGAAAAGTGAAAAAAGAAGCCATCTAATGGTATATAAAAAGTTTTTTTTTTCTCATTTATTTAATTGTCGTTGTACGAAATCGGTATAGTGACGGTTCTGATTTGCGATCGTAGAACAATGCAGCATGTGTAAAAACGTCGTTGTACTGCGCTGACTATACTTATTTGAGGTTTGAAAGGTATCAACTTTAAAAAACTCACCCAAGTTTCAAAATGAAAATCTTTTGTAGTTATCGAGCTATGACATTTGTAAACAAGGTAAGGTGTATTTATGTAAACAAAACTTCAAACTGCTCTCCTGTAAACTTGAGAAAAATCGCATGCATCGTTATTCTACGATTATGACGCCTTTATCTACCCTGAAAGTCCATTCTAGATATTGGTGAAAGAATTTTTGAAATCGGATGAGTGGTTTCGGAGATTACCTCCTACATCCAAACATTACTATTTTTCTCTGTGCTGGGCGGAACACGAAATAGTTCGCGTCTTTGCTTAGCCCTAGTATATATTTATAGTATCTTTTTGTCGGTCCACGGAGAGGCGGCGGTAGCAACGTGCGGCCGTTTCGGGTTTGCTGGCATGGGATTCAAGCCCCATCTCCGGCTGTATAATTTGTTCTTTTTAGCCGTGAATTCGAACGAAATTACGGACGTTACGCGAAGTTACGGATGGACAGACAACTAAACTATTATGTTTGATAGTAATGATTATTATACCAAACAATTCCACAAATATAAATTCGTTAGCAAATTTATGCAAATAAGAGTGAGAAATATCTACATGAGGTGGGTGGTTCATTAGTACCAGTTATTTAGCAATACTTTTGTAGACACCAATAAAAGACATACTCCCACGAAACAAAAGAATGTAACGAAACCACTTGGATTATGCCAAACCATTTGAACTTGAAATAAAATTGAAACAATTGTTGCAGTGACCAAGACAAAATACAATGATGAGTGGGGACTAGACAATGTTTCACAGCCACAGATAAAATTAGATAAAAATGCCGTGGATAAAATATTTAGTAATTAAAATAATAAAATATCACTCTAGCGCCAGTTGGCCACCACTGGTCGGCCTTTTAAAATGCTTCTTCAGCGAAAAGCGGTCGCGGAGGAACACCGATCTATACAGGATGTCCCGCTTCAATGGAGCCAAGCCAAACATCTGCACAAAAATCAACTACCATGTAAGAAATAATAAATGTAGAACCCCACGACGACTTCTCTGAGTCAGGATTTACCGTGAGAATTCCTAACAATTTAGAGCTATTCCAAGCTCAGGTAGTCCTCCTGGACGTCCGAAGAAAAATAGTTTTAAAAAAGTAACCCATAAAAACCAAGTTTTTACTATACTCCCTTTCTTTGTAAAATATAACAATAATTAAAGAAGAATTAAAACATATAACATAACACTAAACTTACAGAAATTTAATATATTTCTAAAATGTCAGATGTTTTTGATAGATTCAATTATCATCAATATCGTGCCTTATGAATTTGCAGCGTCAAATGATTTAGTCAGAATCAGATTTGAGTAATGTAGTATTCTTCAAAACTAAGCAGAAATCTAAAAGAAATTAATTATTATTTGATTTTTTCCCAAAAAAACCACTTTTGCTGTCATCTGTGAACCAATTGTTTTGTAAATTTTCGAAATTCGTAGTGATGTACCTATTATACCGACGGAGTAATTCAAATTTAGAAAATATTTCGCGACGTTATCGGGCCGTCGCGCCGTTGCTAATCAAACTTTTCTAATGATTCCAATTTGAAAAAACCAATAAAATTTCTAAAAATCCGAATTTATACTATAATTATTATTATTATTTTTTTTTTTTTTAAATTTGATAGATCTTCTTGATCGTCGCCACGAGTCTGTTTGCCAAGTTTCAGCTCGATTGGATCACGGGAAAAGGGTCAAAAATCGATCCAAAGTTTTTGTTGACGGCAAGCAAGCAGACGCCACGAGTTAATATAAGGGGAGTAAAAATAAGATACCACACAAAATACCCACAAAAAATTTCTATCGGAAAAATATAGCCACCACGAGGACACTATATTGCCGGTGGACAGCAATAACCAATTAAGCTACCTCTTTTTTTTAACGCTTCAAGAGGCCAAGGGGCCCGATCACAGAAGCGAAACACATCACAAAACACCCAGGCTTGAGTAAGTCACATAGATTAAATTGCGACCTCAATGGGGATCGATTCCGGAACCCTCGGTATGAGGAGCCAGCGTCCCCCCCATTGCGCTACGAGGGGCGCCTTCTTCTTCTTCTCTTTGTACCGTATCCGGTCCCCCTGACGTTGGCGATCACCATGGAAAAGGCATCCCTGTTCCTGATGCCAGTCCTCTCGCGCATGTTGCGGAGCCACGGCGTCCGTCGTCTTCCTATTCCTCGGCGTCCTTCCATCTTGCCCTTCGTAATTAATTGAAGCAGCCTATTTATTTACATTGTTTTCATTTCGTAGGACATGACCAAGTATGCGATCTTCCGTCGTTTTGTCGCGGTGACCAGCTCGCTCTCTGTGTTTGCTCTCCTCAGGAGTTTCTCAGCATGCTTCGGTGCAGCCACATTTCGAATGCTTCCAGTCGGTTGAGCGTATATGGTCCAGGTTTCAACCCTACACAAAAGTATGGACCACATACATGGTTATTTGTAAAACATTAATAACCTCGCAGGACTATACTTCTGCTTTGATTATGAGTCGAAAATGTTGGAACTCTCATGATCTAACATCAATAGTTAAGGAGATATGCGACATCAAAGTTTGCATTTATTTTTCAATATTTCCGACTTATTTTTTGTAAAACGTTGGACTATCATTACATTCGATTCGATTCGTATTCGATTCGAGATACCTAGCCTTTATGTTATACTTATTTATTTATCTTTGAGACACATTTTATTATTCATTTATTTATTTATTTTGTTATCATTAATTGTGCATTATGCAAAAACTTACATTTATTGTTATATGCGTGTAAAATAATTTTATGTAAAAAAGATTATGAACTATTTATCGATTTACCATATTTTTTTCTGAATATTATTTATAATTCATTATATCATTAAAACATTATTTATTATTAATATTATTAATATTTAAAGCATTAACTTTGTGGTTAGACATTATAAGACCCCGCCCCCTCTTACTCTCTTTCGGTAGATCCCTGATGGTTCATTAGGCTGATCAGTGCACGTTTGTCCCTGACAAGACTAACACGCATGTGATCAATTATTGGTGGAAGTGTAACAATACTATGGTTGAGGTGTGTAGTGTTGTGATTGTAGCGGTGTAGTGTTGGTCCTGACGAAGAGACGGGTACGTCTCGAAACCGGTAGACCTAAAATCTGGTAGTGGTTTTTACAAAGTTAACTAACAATCTGTTAAAACATTATTTATTTATATTTATCATAAAAAGTGTATTGTCTAAAAACTTATTAAACCTGGAACTTATTCCTAAAATTATATTTAGAATGTTATTCTCAATTTATTTTATCATTCATTATTTTTCATTATTAATTATTAATTAATCGTAAAAAGTGTATTGTGGAACACTATAATATATTAAAATGTTCATACTTTGTATTTTAATGTCACTCTAGAACCATATATTAGGGTCATTAACGACCTGTTGACGATCTGTTAAAAATAAAAATAAAAAAATTTAAAAATAAAATAAACTCTATTCTCAAGGTTGCGTCGTTTATATAGGACACCCCGCGTGTATTATGTATTAGCAAAAAATAAATGTAGCCATTACGATCAAGGCCAACTCTCAAGTATAACATCAAGTGGTAAAGTGGAACGGGCAGAGAGCCCGCTGACGTAACGAGCAACGCGTACGCACCATTAATACAGAATAACGCCTGAAATAATTTCTTTGGATGTACACTATAGTATACAAGGATTGGATATTATGACATTTGAGATCGGGGGATTTTGGCACATAACAGGTAATGCAGGTGCAAAGAAAAGTGCAAGTAAAACTAAAAATAAGAAATCTGATTTTTTATTTTTAATGTACACTATAGTATACAAGGTTTGGCTATCTTTGGATGTACACTATAGTATTATGACATTTGAGTTGAGATATTATGACATTTGAGATCGGGGGATTTTGGCACCCAACAGGTAATACAGATACAAAGAAAAGTGCAAGTAAAACTAAAAATAAGAAATCTGATTTTTTTTCTTTTTAATGTACACTATAGTGTACAAGGTTTGGATTTCTTTGGATGTACACTATAGTATACAAGGTTTGGATATTGTGACATTTGAGATCGGGGGATTTTGGCACGTAACAGGTAATACAAAGAAAAGTGCAAGTAAAACGTAAAAATAAGAAATGTGATTTTTTAATATGCTTAACGGGACAGTGAGTAAGTACTATTAATGGTTGTCAGATTATTAATGATTGCAGGACGCACTGAAACTAAAACATTTACGTTATAGTAACAAATCTGATTTTATTTTTAGTCGTAATTTGGTTCGAATTCACGGCTAAAAAAAATGAAACGGCCCGAGATGGGGCTTGAACCCCGGCGACGATAGCGATGTTGTCATCGCTGAGCCTACATTACCCGTAAAAAATACACTGCATATTGGACATATTGGATTGATTTTTAACCCTTTTCCCGTAATCCAATCGAGCTTAAACTTTGCAAGCAGCTTCGTGGCGACGATCAAGAAGATCTATCAAATTTTCTTTAAAAAAATATAATTATAGTATAATTTTGGATTTTTCAATTTTTTTATGTTTTTTTCATACAAGTTGTATGGATATTTCAACGCATATGGTAGACGCGAAACCCGAAATGAGAAAGGGAGTATTGTAAAAACTTGGTTTTTATTGGTTACTTTTTTTACAAAATGCCAATTAAAAGCGAAATTGTAAAAAAAGGTGTATTGTAAAAACTTGGTTTTTATTGGTTACT
This sequence comes from Agrypnia vestita, assembly GCA_016648135.1. NCBI lineage: Eukaryota > Metazoa > Arthropoda > Insecta > Trichoptera > Phryganeidae > Agrypnia > Agrypnia vestita. Next base: position 21,435 of record JADDOH010001487.1, read on the forward strand.
TTTTTTTACAAAATGCCAAAAAAAAAGCGAAAGCGAATTCGTAGTACGTTTACCATCGCGTAGCGTTTAGCGACGGAGATTGTTAGAGAGAATTGGGCGTTTATTTGCTTTTTACACCTTATTATTTTATATCTCGTCATTATTTACGCCATTTTTAGCATCAGTGGCGGTCATTGTTACACGGAGGATAATCTTTTTTTTATGAGTACTAACGTTATTCTAAAAATCAGGTTAGTTTCACTTTGAATGTTTTAATTTCGTCATTCGAAGTGTCCAAATATTTGATTAAAGCCAATAAAGTTATAAATATCGACTTTTGACGTGTCTTGACATTTCTTATAGAAACATTACTCGTACATAGATCAATACGTCCGCGTTCCATGTATTTTTGAGTGAGTCTTTGTAAGAATCTTATTACCCTCTGAAAAGACCGAGTTAATCAATATATATAATATATTATATATAATATATCTAAAGAAACCCGTGTTTTCCTATCCGCCAAGTTTTCTTCACAACTAGATACTACCACCCCCTGGTGGTTATGGTGGTAGATAGCCCTTGGTGTCACATTAAAAATGTGCGATTTTGGTGGGGGTGGCTGTGCGTGGGTGGGAGTGGGTGATGAAAATGTGCTTTCTAGCACATTATTTTGTTATGGGAAGGCCACAAATGCTTCAGATTGTTTCAAAATAGGCGCGCCGACGGTGTCGGTGAGTCTAGAAGGTTCCAGAAAAACCTCCTTTAGAAAGTTCTGGAAGGATAAGGTTCTAGAAAATTTTCGATAGTTCTTAAGTTCTAAATTGGAGGAATGTGTCGGTGTGTCTAGAAGGTTCCTGTATATTCGATAAATTTCTTGAAAGTTCTGGCAGGAGAATGTTCTAGAAGGTTCACGAAAGTTCTATGACGATCCAAACAGTGTACTAAAAATCTACGCGTGCGAAGCTTATTGTATGAACTAAAAAAACCTAAATTCTTAACGTTTTTACAAAAATGCACGGCGAATTCTAACTTAGAAATTAAACCATCCGCCATGAACTTAAGTCATGGTCACGGTGTCGCTCTCGATACCTACGCTACGCCCCGCATATATTTTTTATTTATTTCTTCATTAATTAATGCCCTACAGGGCTTTTACAACAGATAGGTGAAGTGTACATTAACAGAATATATAGTTTAAAGAAAAATAATAATAACATGTAAACATAATAATGACATAAAGTGGAAAGAAAATACTTAAAATGGAGATGCAAATATATATAGACAAATATTATATAAAGTAAAAGTGTATAAAAAGCAGAAGCATAAGAAAAACATAATATTAGGTCCTTACATATGAAATTGGCGTTTAGTATGGGAGGAACATAAAGCGGATTTTTTTTATTATAATATATTTATTTAATCAAAGTATGTACCATTGCTGTCTATGCACTTTTGCCATCTCGTAGGTAGTTCATCGATCCCTTTACTAAAAAAACCATTCGGACGGGAATCAATAAAATCTTTGAAGGCGGTTTGGACTGCCCCATCGGAGTTGAATTTTTTCCTTTGCAAGAAGTTATCCAAATTTCGAAAAAAATGGTAATCTGTTGGGGCAAGGTCCGGAGAGTACGGTGGATGTCTTAGACATTCCAATTGAAGCTCCTCTAATTTGGTAGCCGTCTGTTGTGCAGTGTGTTGTCTAGCGTTATCACGAAGCAGCAGTGGCCTAGAGCGATTAACCAGCCTCGGTTGTTTAGCAGCTAGCTTTTCCATCATGGTTTGCAGTTGCTGACAATAGACATCTGCCGTAATCGTCTGGCCAGATTTAAGAAAGCTGTAGTGAACGACATCAGCACTGGTCCACCAAACGCTCACAAGTAACTTTTTTGGAGTCAATTTTCGCTTGGGGCATGGTTTGGCTGGTTCGGCAGGGTTCAGCCATTGCAATGAGCGCTTTCGATTATGGTACAGGATCCACTTTTCATCACAGGTAATGATTCGATTAAAAATCCCTTCATTATTGTGCCGGTTGAGTAATGCAACGCAGCAGTCAACGCGTGTTTGTTGATTTGCTTCACTCAATTTGTGAGGTACCCACCTTTCAAGCTTTTTCACCTTACCAATTTGCTTCAAGTGGATTAAAACAGTTTTATCACTAACACCGCAGCCTGCAGCTAACTCGGATGTGGTTTGCGATGGATCCGCTTCCACAATAGCCTTCAATTCTTCATTTTCAACTTTGGTCTCCGGCCGTCCACGGGGCTTGTTCTGCAGGTCGAAATTTCCAGAACGAAAACGTTGGAACCAAAAACGCACTGTGTTTTCTTTTGCGGCACCGTCGCCATACACATCATTAATCCTTCGAGCCGTTTCTGCAGCACTGGTGCCACGGTGGAACTCGTACTCGTAAATAACGCGATATTTCAAGTTTTTCATTTTGTAAACTGAGTGACGCAAAGAAAAAAACAATTGAGGAAAAAACAAATGAATTATAATTTTCAAAACACAAATACATGAGTAAATAGCTGTATAAATTTGGATTTGGAATTCCTAACCAAAGAGAAGATATTTGAGATCAAATTTGCCAGTACGGCAAAACGTGAATTTCATATGTAAGGACCTAATATTAATGCGTTATTAATATTTTGAGACTGGAGGAGTTAGTTTTGAAGCGATAAATATTGTTTTTCAACATTTTTCATATTTTGTAAATTTTTTTAATCATTCACCATCATCATTTTATCGACTTTCATCCACTGTTGGATAAAGGCCTCCCCGTGTGTCTTTGACCACTTTTCTCCATCTGTTATTATTCACTGCATTTATTTCTGTATTTTTTACTATTTTATTTTTATTTTTTTAACAAACAGACCGTCAACAGGTCATTAATGGACCCTTATAGATAGTTCTAGAGTGACATTAAAATAAAAAGTATAAATATTTTCAAAATATTATTTTGTGAATATTTGAATATGATATAGTTATACTTTTTACAATTAATTAATAATTAATAATGAAAAATAATAAATGATAAAATAAATTGAGAATAATATTCAGACTAACGCAAATCACTAAATAAAATTATTGTTAGCCTAACAGGTTTAGGGCGGCCTTTCAGCTTCTTGTTCATTTCGTCTATCACTGGAAGACTGCATTCATTCAGCGATTGTTCAATATTGATTGTAATCGTCCAATCAATCCTCAATATTTCTAAAATATTGTTTTTTTTATTTTTTTATTTATTTATCTTCATCTTGTTACATGACATAGAGATGGAGCCGCTCATCTCACTAGGAAGAAGAACCTGTGCCGAGATGAGCAGCTGAACAATATAGTGAGAACAAAAAATAATAAAGATACACAACAAAATACTATATAACTATAAGATTAATTAATTAATTAATTGAGTATACAAATATAAAATGTGGATAATAAGAACATTATATAATGTATAATACAAAAGCAATAGTGAAAGTAAAGTAATATATATAAAAAATCAAATGCATGGATAGTAACAAAATGTATATATATAGGACAGTTAAAATTATAATTAGGTACATACCTATATAAGAAAATTAAATGAATGTTTGTGTATATTAAATTGTGATAAGAAATGAAGTTTAATGAGCAATAAATTATGACCTATTTTCGGCAGTTGGCGATTGGGCCGGTAATCTCAACGATTTTTCGAAAATCGCCAATCCGCCCCAGGTGATAATCTTATTGCTGGGGTCTGCACTCGATCGGACGAGACAACTTCCAAAGACTAATTTGGCCATGCAGCCTTCAACCTGCAACGAGTTTAACTCCCTACACGAGTCCCTCGCTCGGGTAATCGTCGGTAAAAAATAAATATAAAAAAAACATAGTCTGTACTAGCGAAGGGAAAAACTACATTTCCAAATGAAGACTACAACACACACACGTTCACCAGTTTGAAGACTACAAAGTGTACACTACAATTGTAGTAAAGACTACATGAAGTGAAGTAATTGTAGTACTACGAAATGAAGTGATGTAATGAAGTAATTGTAATATTAATGAAGTGAAGTAATAAAATGAAGTAATTGTACTACAAAATTGTAGTAAAATAAATATTTTTTTCTCAAAAAAAAAAAGGTCAACGAGAAAAAGGTCGCCAACCAGATTTCTTCATTCGATTCTAAAATATTTTCAAACCATTTCTTCGTTTAGCTACATCAACTTTCCAAAAATTTCTTCGTTCGGTCCCAAAATTTTTCAAACCACAGGGGGGGGGTTGTTACAGTTTCCAGAGATTTCTTCATTTATTACATCAACTTCCCAAAAATTTCACGTAAAAAATGTACTATTTAAAGTATGTTTCTCATACTTTCGATAACTTTGAAGTGTGTGTACTTTGTAGTGTTCGCTTTGAAATGAAGTGTACTATTTGAAGAATATACTTTCAATAACTTTAAAGTGTTTGTAGTTTGTAGTGTGCACTACACTTCAAAACGTGTGAAGTGTGCACTTCAATGTAATATAGTACCACATTGTAGTAGTGAGTACAGAGCAGTCTAGTCTATACTAGTAAGTGTGTAGAAAAACTGATCTTAGGTACAGGAAAACCTCAGTTAAGTCGTTTTCCTCCCGTCCACGGAAGAAACCTGTTTTATCTTCTTGACGTGTCCCACGGAACGGGTATTCTAGATCTTTTATTTTAATTACAATTACAAATTGCCAGGAGGAGGCACTAAGACGCATGAATAAGTCAAGAGATCGTGATCGTGCTGAACAAACTACTTAATAATTGAGACAAACAGACAGCTACCCACAGTTCGAAAAACAACTAAACACGCATTTAAATTGACAATTCTATAAAAACCTACAGAATCAGACCACTACAACACCATAGGTCGACCACAATCAAAAGACCATTCCATAGCTTTGTCCGGTAAGAACAAAGCGGGGGGAAAGTTGCCCGGCAAGCCCGTATTACAAGCCCGTATTACAATACGATATTCCAAATGAATATATATTTTAGTTTAAAAAAGATTACTTACTTACTAGATAAACTTCTTTTTTTGTTTTTTGCATCGTAACAACACATTTTTTAGGCACATTCTTTTGAATGCGGTCTAGCTATAGCAAATGTTTTCCACTCCTAGTGTGCACTCCGCGAAAACACCTAATCCTTCCTTAAGAAGGAAAAAGCTTTAGTGCTAGCCGCTAGGGGGTCGTTAGAACTCACATGTGAAACGTGGCGCAAAAATTTAATATCGGTATATACAACTTCCAAAAAATAAATAGACATGGTATTCTATCATGGATGGAAATGGCGAACGTTTCATATGTGTAATGTGATCACCTAAGCCAAGCGTACTACAGGTCGTAAGTCCTATGGCCACCCAAAAAAGACCTCTACACCTACTCTCCCTTGAAAAAATACAGTTTCGTCTCTGTGAGACATCTATAATATACAATAACCGATTATTTAGTATATAAGTCAAAATGATTGATTATTAATAAAAAAAAAATAGTGTTTTGAAATTAATGAAAAAAATTCGTAAGTTTGTTGATTATAGAAGAAGTTTAAAGTTTTTGTTATTT
>JADDOH010001488.1:0-65096 GCA_016648135.1 Agrypnia vestita
CAAATTTAATGCTATAAACATCAAAAAATAAAAGTTTTAACTTATTTAGAGCCGACGCCCATGAAATTGTAATATCGACTTTAATCAAACTATTTGAACACTTTTTTTATATTTCTCCGGCAGTTGAATGCACCTATGGTGATTGAGCGTGCGTAAAACTAACGCGACGTCATAATTAAGTAATGAATATTATAAATAAAATAGAATCAAAATAAAATGAAAAAAAAAATCCGATACCGGGAATCGAGCCCGAGTCCCCTGGGTGAGAGCTGGACATTCTAACCACTACACCACGCAGGAGATGCCATTGTCTGCAGGGAAAATGTCTATCAAGCTCTAATTACATCCCTTCCCCAAATATGAACCCCTCCACCCTATTGAACACACATTTAACTGGAGCACAGATCAACGAATAACTGACGTTGGATGACACCGAGCTGACGCTTAGTAGAAGTGCTGCTTCCAATGCTACATCCAGCGCGGCAGCTCTTCTGACCCCTGGCCATTTCTCAACATACAATCACTGAAGAGAGCCCTTTTCAAGGCTGCCAAATTTCTTATACTTTGCCCACTTACATGTGTTGTGCTGCTCTGCCTGCTGACCCAGCGCACTTTGAGAGCCTCTTACTTATCTTTGTTTTTCTGATACCATGGACTCCACCTGTTGAGACATCGAGTGACCGGGCTGTGGCCCCACGCCTGGTGCGCCCCTGACGAGCTGCCTGCTACTAAATCGAGCGCTGCCTGGAACAAGTTGCCATCCGCGGCCCCTACTGCCTGCCACCTTGTGAACATACCACCACGCCACGCGCGGCATGCTTCGCCAATGTCTCAAAGAAGTGAAGTCTTCAAGTGACTACATGACTGAGCAGGTATATTTATTATCTATAACCAAAGGTTATGATCTTTAACCTTGCCACTGTAATATTTTTATCGTGAATGTAGAAAGTATGTAGTAAGTAAGAATATAGAAAGAGTAGCTTGTTGGTCTTGTGGCTAGAACTCGCCTGATCCAGAGGTCGCGGGTTTGAATCTCACTCCAGACTAGCAAGTCAGTCCTATTTTCACAGCACAAGCGTTTAGCTTTGTTTGAAAATAGTAACAATATTGATGTGACACGTATTCCGTGTTTGCATCTCTATTAAAAACAAAAATATGAACTACTGTTCTACAACCTCAACCACTGTCTGTTACTGAGCCCAACTTCATACCAGTATCACTCACTCGTCTTAGAATATTCGCATGTTTATGATCACATTTATCTATTATATGTATATGTAGGTACTCTCGTAATTTAGTTTCACTGGTCGCGTCGCTATTATTTCTATGGTCTCGTTCCGCTTTCAAAAACAACTGTGTGTTCAATGCCGTCGCGTATATAGTAGTACCTATAATTTATAATGAGTAAGTTTTCTAGACATGATATCTCTTCTTAATATTTTTAATATCAGAATCTTGGAAAAATTCATTACTTTCCATCTTATCTGCGGAAATAGCTGGGGTCGGGGCTAGCAAAGGATTAAGACGGATGCTGCGAGGTGATACATCTCGCGATGGAAGATGTATTCGTATTATAACCGGAGGGAGGGAAATATTCTCTTTGTTCTTGTATTATCCCCACAGCATCAGAGATCTCAATGGAAATGCAGGGATGATGAAAGGTGAAAACGTATTCTTTGAAATGCGAAAAATATTTTATATAATCATAACAGGATTTTCACACTGTTGTCGATACTATGTTACGCAAATAAATTTAGGAATTCCATTAATTTCTGAATAGAGTAAAATATTAATACAATCTGCACCAGCTGACATTTACGGTGACCCAGATTTCGTTGCCTGTATATTTGTATTTTCGTTACGCAACAGTAAATAAATTATTCACACGATTCAAGCACCCATTTTTCCGTTGGTAATGACAACAATAAACAATTTTTGATGTTTAAAACGTTAACTTTGTGGTTGGACATGATTATTAACGCAACATACTTTAACGCTATTGGCAAGTAGACACAATTACCCTCATCATAACTGTAGCCACGCATCCTTTCAAAAATTAATTTGTTTTATAAAATAAGTAATGGATAGTTAGTATTAATCCATCCTGACGAAGATACTGTGGTATCGAAACCGGTAGATGTAAAGTTACTCAAAGTTAATGTATATTATAGATATCTCACAGAGACGAAACTGTATTTATTATGGGAAAGTAGGTATAGAAGTCATTTGGGTGTACATAGGACTTATGACCTATCTTTATGGTTGGCTTAAGTGATCACTTTACACAATTGTAACATTCGCCATTTCCACCCATGATAGAATATACCATGCTTATTCATTTTTTGGAAGTTGTATATATGTTCAAATTGCGTGGAAAGCTTTCACATATGAGTTGTAAGCGCCTTTCCATGCGGCCTGTACAAAGCCATTTTCATTCCCCTAAATCCCCACAGATGTTGCTAATGAGAAAATCTACATTGATTTTTTACGGAATTTAATTGATTAATAATGTCTCTGTGACATAAATCCAGCACTATTCTGAAAGATTTGAACAAACTCAAAATATTCTGAATTACTCAAAGTTGTTAATGCAAAGTTCTTAATTAATTAAAATTAACAACAGTAAAAAATTATCTAAACATGCCCCGTCATAATATTGAAAATAGCGTATTAATTGAAACATAAATGAAAATATTAAAATTAACATTTAGTAAAATAGAAATATAAGTAAAATTTTGGTATTATTATATGTTATGGCAGTTACTTTGTGATGTAACACTAAATTAAACTTTGTAATGCACACACGTATCGTTATATTTTATCACAACTTCACGAGGAGCAGTCCCTCTCAGAAATACAGAAATTTCGTCAACATATCCGAGTAGAGCACTCGGTCGCATAGTGGGGAGGATTTTTTTGGTCTTTGGGGGAACACATTAAGGATAGGAGACATCTAGTGGAATGTGATGTTTGTTCATGATTGTTTTCTCAGAATTCAAAGTCTTTTAACGTTTTCCAAACTATTCATTATAAATCCCTCATGTCAAACCTAGTGGAGTACTCTAAATTTATGATTACCTAAAGAATTGTTGGCATTAATTATAATAGACTAGACTCGAAAGTGGCTCGATGATCTGGGGGCCACATGAGAGCAAGTACTCTCTTATGGTGGAGAAAAACCAAAAGAAGTTTCTGAGATATCTCTACATGAGAGAGTACGGGCATTATCCTTGGCTTTACCCAACCGAGTTTCTCCAGGGTATGCTTGGCTACAATAGTTTAGAGACTAGAAGGAATGTGTATTTGATTACACATTTTTATCGATTGTTGCGCGGTATGATCGACAATACTGAAATTATGCAGAGCATTGGTTTGTATGTTCCTGATAATTACGTTAGACATCGTCAGCATAGATTGTTTCACATTCCAATATACAGGACCAACCTGCCGATGGTTATGCCTGTTGGAAAAGCTACAGCTATGCTGAACAAGATCGCTTTGGATATTGATATATTCCATGTGTCTGAGGGGGTTTTCCGAAGCAGGATTCTCCTACACCTCTGACCAGATCGTACAGGTCACTTTTAATTAGTTAATAATAAATTGTTATTTTAATATACAATATGTATATGGGTGTGTATAAATGTATGTATATGTATATGTGTATGTATGTATATATATGTGTATAAATTCATAATATGTATGCATTAAACATAAAGTTTGTAATGTACATATTATGTAATAAATAAAAATTGAATAAATTGAAATTGAAATTAAATTGAATAATAATGGTTCACGAATTCCGAGAAGTTGTTGTTTTTTAAACAACGTCGATGTTCCTTTATTATTGTATTTAGTCAACGCGTGTGCATTTCAAAGTTTAATTAAGTATAAATTAAAATAAACATTCGAGTCTTTTAAATTTTCAGAAAGAACCGGTATCAGTTGGAATTTAAAACATCATTGATCAATGATATTTTAAATTTTTTCGTTAGTCTTTAGGCGCTCTGTGCGGAGGAAAGTTAATTAATGTTGGGCTAAGTACAAAAAACGGATGAGTAAACCGACTCGCTCCGGGCTAAAAGAGAACAGGTACAAAGTTGTTCCTCGTCTAGACCGGCCAAATGATGAACAACCTATGAATAATAAACACGCGTTTTATCTCCGCAATTAAATTTGGATGTTTCTTTTTGCTCTAGGATTAAACATTTTATGTAAAATCAATAACACTGTGTACTGTTATGTTCCCCTGGCATAACATTTAGGTTTCTGGCTCGCACGCGCGCTCTTCTCTACTGTGAGGCAGGGGCGTGCAGTGAGAACAGGAAGCGTGACTTTTTCTTAGGCATATATTTAGAAATGAAATCGAAATAAGATATAAATCTCGCAATATTCCTTTAACAATAATTAATATATTTATTTGTTTATGCCCATTAGGTATAGGCTTTTACATAAAGAATATAATATAAATTTCAAAAAGCACATACATTAAACAATATCTGTACAGCACCAAAACACGAGTATAAAAATTAAAATATAAAGTAAAGAGCAGCAATGTGTATAGGCTTTTACATAAAAAATATAACATAAAATTAAAATGAATATACATTAAACAATATAAGTTATAAGTAGCAAAATATTAAAGTATCAGGAATTGCACCAAAACATGAGTATAAAAAATTAAAAAATATAAAGTATAGAGCAGCAATGTGTATAGGCTTTTACCTAAAAAATAATAAAAATAAAAAATTAGTTATAATTAGCAAAATATAATTCATATTTTAATATTTCATAATATTCTGCCAGATAAATATTTAATGTCGATTTTATTTCCCAAATATATGTTGAAATGAATGTCATGCTTCAACCGCACGCGCCTGCTATAAGGGTACCTATGCACATGGGTACATATGCACCAATTTTCTCTATAAGCTGCGGATGTAGTTACTAATGACGATAGCGTGCACCGGAAATATTGTCAGCGCACTTGACGTCTGTCATTTTTTATTTAATCAATAATAATTAATGACAAACTGTACATTTTTTTGCATCAACATTGTAAAGCATGACTGCTTTACGACGAGACAAGTTTGTCAAGATCTTCGGCGGTTCCTCGATTGGAGGATGACGTCTGCCTTGTTGGTAATTATGCATCCGAGCGTGGCTGAGGAGCTCACCCTTCCACTAGTGGTTCACACGCATCCGGTGGGTGGTGGAGATCTGAGAGGTGGGTTTTTCTCATTTTCTTTCCTCTTTCTTCTTTTATGGGGAATGCATCCATTCGCTTATTTCCCCGGCGCGTCTTCGGCTACGATTTTGGAGTTTTCAGGATCTATTCCGCAACTGCCCAGCTGCTATATGACACCCATATTTCACAGCCATAAAGTAGTGTAGTGTGTGTCAAGATATCCTTGCAAGAACAGATGAAAGTACAATAATCTTTCCATATATTTATAACATTGTTGTTTTACCAAGACGAGCAATGAAATAAAATTATTTATCATTGGTATACCTCTTTCCATTTAAGAAATACAATCGAATTAGTATGTGTAAGCCCCGTGCGCACGAGGCGCATTGTTTCCCTGTGTTGGTGTTTATACCCGTAAATACTAACACAACGAAACAACGTGCGTCGTACGCACGGATCACACATGCTAATTCGATTGTCTTTCTTAAATGGAAAGAGGTCTACCGTATTCAACAAAAAAGAATCGTATCAGAAAAACGGTTACAGTATTTTTAATTTGTATCTTCTGGGATATTATGCCGTATTTTTACGACTTTTCTGGTCGACGTTACGGATCCCAATGCGGGGTTCATAATCAGGGCTGATGTGTTAACACATAAACCCCGCAATGGGGTCCGAAACGTCGGCCAGAAAGGTCGTAAAAACACGGCATAATGTCCTAGAAGACAAAAAATTTTTGAATGCAGTCACCGAGGATCACTAATTTAGAATAAATTCTAGATTTTGTGTATATGTCCCTTCCAAAATCATGTTTCAGTATTCAGTACATTATAAATTAGTGATCTTCAATGACTGCGTTATTTTTTTTTTTTTTTGTGAATTGCTGCCTTTGCTTTTATACCTCACAATTTATGTTATACTGTTAAGTCTCCGTGTAGATGTGGCTGGTGTAAGTCTTCTACGCAAGTCCCAGCCAAAAAGTTCACCACAAAAATCTTTTAATTTACATTCGGAATTCAAGCCGCATTGGGTAAAGTTGTTTCACACAATCGATATTAGAATTCTCCGGCCGGTGACGCCGTAACACGGTTTAACAGGTTTTAATTAAAAAGTATTTTCAATAACAGAACACCGGCGAAACGGAAGTAATAAATAATGTTCCAGGAAAAGTTAATAATATAAAACCATAAATTCTTATACAATACAAGCGGGATAGTGCCCAGAGACTAGCTTAATATAAATATAAATGAAAGAAAATTTATACGACTATTCCGGGTCAGAAAGGTACGTTAGTGGATTACAACAACCTGGAGAGCCTAAAATTTAGGTGGAAACGGGTAGTTTTCTACAAGGGGGTGATTATTTATTTTTTTCAATAGAATCAAGATTTAAAGAACATAAAAGGTGCCTCACAAATCATAATTTTTCAGAAAATGCTAATCATATTATAGAAAATAACCACACATTCAGAAATACAAAAATACACATCCTGCATAAACAGACATAGGCCTAAAACAAAATAATTTAGAAACACTTGAAATTCATAAAAACCTAAACACAACAAATAACATAATCAATAATCAAGTACAACATTCTTACAATGTTCCCGATCTCCCACCACCTAGATACCACCTCCACTTCTACCGAATCCACAACCCACACACCAGACAACCACTCCCACATACCTCAGTCTTAATTCACCTGATGAAGGAAACGGACGTTTCCGAAACATGTAGTGAAACAAGTGCTCAAATATAAAATAGTGGAAAAAAACAAAGTTCATTGTTTTATTTCATTATTTGTTAATTTATTTTTTATTGACACTTAGTAATGTAGACTCTTATTTTATTACAAAAAACAAAAAGCCCGTGGCTGAGTTACAACTCCGGTGTAGGTTTATCCATCTTCTTATTCTTCTTCTACCCTTTATTCTATTGGGTCGGGGTCCCTCGCTTCGTAGCAGTCCTTCAACTGTTTCCGCCAGCTCCTCCTAGGACGGCCCCTTGGTCTTCTGCCTTCTGGTCTTGCCTGGCGGTCTATCTGTCGGCATCTGCATGATATGTCCCAGCCATCGTAGCTGTGATTTCTGAATAAGTGTCAAACAAATCGTGTAGAGATGAGGCTGAGCGCTGCTAAATCCGAAATCATGGTAATTAGAAGAAGCGAAGAGTAATAAAACATAACCTGCCAGAATAGGCGTCTAAAACAGGTGAACAGTTACAAATACATCGGTGTAGGTTTATCCGAAACAGTATAAAAAATATGTCATGTTGCTCGCCCGGGGCTATAGCCCTTTCTCCAGCCTTTTAATTTCGTATTTTCAGGCTTGAATTTGAATGAAATTACGGATGTTACGACGGATATATAGACAGACAGAGAGATGAACAAATGACGAAATTATTATATTTAGATTAGATTTATTTCCCTTATAGATAGTTTAATAGAAGTAATATCGTAAAATGGAAATTTAACACATTTTTTAATTACCTCACAATAACAAAACTGTATGGGTTCGCAGGTGTGATAATCCTCAGCGTGACGGTTCGAGGTGAGAACAGTATGGATCGACTACATGCTAAGTATGTATTACACGTTCGACCGACCATCATGAAAAATAACTCTAGGTTAGCGTTAATAGAAGAGATCTTGTTGTATTCATTTAATTATTCTAAGCAGGAGTGCGATATAGCTTAGATTGATATTTTAAAACTTGATGCGAAATAGGATCGAAGATTTCTGTGATCATACAGGGATAAACAGTATATCGAAATGGTAAACAAAAAGAATTGCGCACTGTCCGAATCCCTTGTAATATGTCACTTTTTAAAAACACTATGAAATGCTCTAGAATGCCCCACAGCACTCTGGAATTATCTACAACTCCCGGAAGACATACCGAAAGTGACGGGAAAATACTCGTAAACACTTAGTATGTATAGAATAATCTCAGATATTCGAAAAACCAACATGTTTCGTATAAAAAGGCGAAACCAGTGACGCACTACCTCACGTTTTTTTACGTTCTACTGGTGCGACGTTGGCGATGAAGCGGTAAGCAAAATATTAAGCGTAATACCTACTTTTGTGCGATAATTGAACAGAATATTCTAGCAAGAGATATAAAAGTGTTTCACAGACGAGTGATTAATTGAGAAATAGTGTGATTTTAAGAATAATGTTTTAATTAAATTCTTGTCCAGCGACTTTGTGAATTTGTTAAAATAATTAATAAATTGATACTAAATCCAGTGTTTTCATTCGTCCCCCACAGCCACATTTCTTGACAATAAATTTGTAAAAGTAATGAAGAAAAAACAGAACAGCAATATTAATGATGATAGTAGGTACATAATTGTCGACATCTAACGGGAAGATATAACAAATGCGCGGTTGCAAAATATATTTCAAAAAAACTAAAATCGTCTTCAAAATTCGTGCAAGACCTTTTGGGAGGAATCGGGAATTAGCTGTGTCGTGTTTTAAAACATGTTTAAAAATATGTTTTGGTAGAATTAAAAATTAATCATTAGGAATATTAACGGAATTAAGATGTTTTCCTTCCATAATTATTCGCGTATTTATATGATTATTACTTATTGATTTTCATAATCTCTTTCTTTTAATGCCTTATGAGTTTTCTATGTGTAGTTGTATCACTTATTCTTCTTGTACAAGTATGTCAGTCAGTCACTTTTATAAATACATAGCAATAATATTTATGGAAAAAAATTAGGTCATCAATATAAAGAATAATAAACAACGTTGCATTTAATTTAATATCTCAAAAAATAATAAAAAAACTGAACATGTTTATGTTCAGTTTTTAATATAAATAGTAACCCATAAAAAACATTTTTTTATTATACTCCCTTTCTCATTTACTAGTTCAAACATTTTTTTTTCGCTTAACCTACGCGTTGGGCTTCGGTCGGGCGACGCCGACGCTACGAAAGGGAGTAATAAAAAAATTCCAAAAATCCAAAATTATACTATAATCAGGACTCGCGTCTGCCAGACGCGTTGAAATATTTTCATACAACTTAATAAGTTGAAAATTCCAAAAATTTATTAATTTTTTTAAACGAAAATGTGATAGATCTTCTTGATCGTCGCCACAAGTCTGCTTACAAAGTTTCAGTTCGATTGGATCACGGGAAAGAGGTTTAAAGTGGATCCAAAGTTTTTTTGTCAGACAAGAAGACAAGCAGACGTCACGAGTTAATATAAAGGGAGTAAAAAAAGACAAATATTGTAAAAAGTAAGAATTGACAAACGAGTAGGTAGGTATTTCTAAATTTTCGCTTTTTGCCATGTATTATTTAAATATAGAAATTTATTTAAGTTCAGCTACGCAGACACTTAATGTAATAAAAAAAACCTAATTCCGATAAGTCTGATTATCTCTGATAAATCTTGATGTAAATACAGAAATCAAGCGAACGGAAAGAAGCGGAAGGCAAAAAAAGTTAAGGAGCAACTTTGGGATAATACCTTGTAGAAAAAGTGTACCAAGTATTGGTGGTGTCGGCTGTCCGTCAACCTTAGCCTAATCCCCTCGGACGAGCGTCGCGGGCTTCCTGGATTATGGTGAAAGGTTCACAGGCCCACATAAGTGATTCATCACGCCGAGAAAAATTTCAATCATCCTGTAGGAGCTTAGGTACTGCCCCATTTCTGGATCCGGCGTACGCAATGTAATCACTTAGAGGAAGGAATGCGATAAGAATTAATTATTCTAGTTTTAGTGATGTGTGATAGAGTACAGGGTGTACCAGAGCCAGCAGCAGAAACTTGGCAGGTAGATTCCTAACTATGTTATGAGTCTAACATGTTCAAGCAACCATGACCTAATATCAATATTTATGGAGAAATGCAATATCAAAGTTTGCATTTTTTTTTCAATATTTCTAACTTTTTTTTTGCAAAAAGTTGAACTATCGTTACACTAACTTATATCTCTTATGAAAAAGTCATTTGCTTCAATACAATTTAAATAAAATGATAAAAACCTTGTAAAAAATAACTTTTTTCAATTATCGCAAGGTTTTTATCATTTTATTTGACTTGTATTAAAGCGAATGAATTTTTCATAATCAACATTAGTTACTGTAATGATAGTTCAACATTTTGCAAAAAATAAGTAAGAAATAATTTTTTTTTAAATGCAAATTTTGATATTGCATATCTCCATAACTATTGATATTAGACCATGGTTGCTTGAATATTTTAGACTCAGTCATAGTCATAAATCTACCTGCCAAGTTTCTGCTAGCTCTGGTACACCCTGTATATAAGTAAAATTGGTTTATGAGAGGCATGTAAAGGTGTTTTTAAGTTTTAACCAATTCATTAGTCATGATAAATAATAGAATAACGATTTATAGAAGCTATTTGTAGGGGAAACGTGTATGAAAGTCTTTATAGGGTGGCCACAGGGCTTATGGTGTGTATGAGACTACTTTACATAGTGAGACGTTCACCAATTCTACCGTAAGAACATCCACATGTACAATAAAATTGCACACATATAAAAATATTATTAAAAATATATACTTGTCTACAAAAAAGTTTAAAAATTGAAAATAAAAATTTTCAGATTGTTCATGTTAAATAATTCGGAAGAATATTGTTTTATATTCCACTTTAAGAATATAGAGGCATCGTCACCAGCGGCAAAATCTATATATACTGTATCACAATAAGGACCATAGATGTCTAATATATTCCATTCAAATATTTGAAAAAATATAGATTTAGAAGATAAAAACAACTTTCAAAAATACGTGATAAAGTGTAGATGTTCTTACGGAGGAATTGGTAAACGTTGTATCGTGTAAAGTGATTACTTTAGCCAGCTCATACAAGCCCTGTGGCGACCCTATAAAGACTTCCATATACATTTTTCATATAAATAGTTTCGTCTTCGTGAGAATTCTAAAATTTCTCTCAATTGATAATTATCCCCCTGTGGAAAAAATCCCGTAATAATTGCGTTCTCAGAACATACAAGTATGGTTAAAAATTTAATCCTAATCGCACATCAAGGTAAACAATAAACCTTAGACGTGCAAAAAGTATTAAAATTACCATTGAATTTAAGGGTCTCCAATCGAGTGTCATGGCCTCCATGAGAACAGTCGTGATCATGGCCAAGTATTGCGGATGACTTGCCCGCGGCATCATCCGTTGTTTGTGGTATATTACGAGCAGTCTGAAGAGCAGGCTCTGCATCGAAGTTCTACAAGATCTGTGCTTAACTCGTCAAAACCACTAATATTTCCATGGTACCCTCAAGTCGGGTCGTGGCCAAAATATTTGAGGATTCAGAGTCGTAAAGTTGAGGATAGACGCTTCTACGTGTTTAATTAATGTACCTACTAGTATAATCGCTGCGTTCGTTCTACAGCCTGTTCACAGTATTCAGTGCACGCGGCAATTAGCACCACAAGTCCAAAGGAACTATCCTCATGTTTTCTCTCTTCCGTGTATCTTCAACCATGTTATCTTTCTGTTTTGTATCATATTTTGTCAATTTTACGTTGTCTCTCCTGATCGGTGTCATACCTTTTGTGTGGTTTTACCTTTTCTGACACAAGTGCTACATGTTTTTATTTTTGTTTTGTCTCTTTCTCTCCAAGGAGGGGTGTTGATTTATTTTTGTCCCGTGCGATGTCTCCTCAGGTGTTCTTATGTTGTATTTTTTAGATTATAGATGTTCTTTTATTGTAATTTTGTAAAACCTCTTTTAAAATAAAGACTTTTAGCATGGGATATTGAAGGTTTTGCGCGACCAACTCGCCTGGTCTTGCTTCTTGTGATGCTGGGACGCAAGGCCGGGCGGAGAGGACGCAGCATAAAATAATGCCAACCAGGCGGCGAATGTGTTGGACTGATATGGACGCTTCGGCGCATAAAACAGCCCAGGGTATGTGGTGGGTCACCTTCTTCCGTGTATTTACTCGTATGCATAAATATAATTCAAGTGAGTATTTTATAAAATAATATAATAAAAATAAAAATAAAATAATATAATAAAAATTAAAAAATAAAATAAAAGAGTGAATAGAGAGTTGCTGACAAATATTAAAATCCGAAAGCTATCGTATTTGGGTCATGTGCTCAGAAGAGAAAAATATGAATTGCTCCACCTGATTCTTATGGGCAAGATAGAGGTCGTAGAGGTGTTGGAAGGAGACAAATTTCCTGGCTCCGCAATATACGCGACTGGACGGGCATAAGAAGTGTTGGAGAGCTGTTTCGTGCTGCCCAGGACAAGGACGCTTTCTCTCGGATGATAGTCAACGTTGGGAGGACCTGACATGACACCAAAAGAAGAAGAAGATTTTATAAAATAAATTAGTTAGTTATCTTCTTTAGATGCCTTCAATTTAAATTAGATATTTTTAATTATAAATTCCTAATTCAGTTAATACACTACTGAACCTTATATTAATGCACTTTAAATTAAAGAAATAGTTCACCTCCCACGGAGATCTGGTTCCAGCTCATTTCGTTCCTTTCAAATTTTGACAGATAAAATCCTCTTGTATCCTACATCACGTCACTTTTGATTCCTCTTATTTCGAAATCCTTTTCGATTATGATAAATATAAAGGACTTCAACATTTCATTACCATCAAGATTGTGGATTTATTTTTATTAATCCTAAACTATAAACTAATAATTCTGTACGTGTGTCTATCATTAAACTGTACACGCGTATGTGCATGCATCTACTTTTTGAACATGTTAAAATCGCTATGTAATTATGTAACATAAAAACTAAATATGTTATTAAAGTATAATACTTGTATTATTACAATAGTTTATGTAAGGCGTAACCTGTTTATTAAAATTCCCGAAGAACAATATAACATTTTTTTCGTTTTATAATTCAGAATCTTGACATGTTTAACACAAGTTATTTAAATAATTTTATGTTTAAATTCTTTCAAGTGGAACGGTTGTCCATCAAACTCGGGAATGCTTTGTTAATGAATGAGAGACAAATGTATATAATCACCATATAATAATGTTTAATCTGTATAATTTTATTATAAGTAGTGTACAAGTATTTTTAAGAGGATTATTTAAGATCGAAGTATTTTCATTGCCAAGAGATCTATGAAACTCTCAGACTAAGCCAGATTAAACGTTTAATTCAAAATAAATATTTAAAATTTCATTTAAATTCTCAACAAAGAAATCAAAATAAGCCAACCAAAATTTTGGCAAATATTTACGTACTTATAATTTTATGTATTAAAATATGCGAAGTAAAAAATGTTTGTTAAAAATTAATCAACTAGGTAGTGGCCGCCTTAAGGCCAATGATGGACCTGTTTTTTCAATACGGAAAACTTAATTCCTAATATATTGGCACAATACTGCATCGTAAGCATACATTAGGCAAAATATAATTTAAAGTTTTTCGTTCAAGTAAAGTTATAACCATGTAATAATGAACGATAGGGATCTTTTGAGTTTTTATATTCCTAAAGAAATATTTATTTGCTTGGTATTTCATTGTTTACTAAAGGTTTTCATAAGCTAACCACCGTTGCTTAATACATATTGGGATATTATATAAATACATGCTTTTTAAATAAATCGTTAGGTCCGTTTTAATTAAATAAATTTATTTGAAAGACACTGATTTAGAATATAGAGACATATATAATTTTAAAATTTTGATAATGTGTGGATGTTCTTAAAGTGTAGTTGCGAACGTAGCATTGTGTAAAGTGATAACTTAAGCTAGCTCATAAAGGTCATAAGCCCTGAGCCACCCCACAAAGACTCACACACGTTTACAATATACATAAATAGTTTCGTCTCTGTACGACTTCTATAATTTATCTTAATTAGTAAATTTATTTACCATGACTTTTTTTGAGCAAGGGGCATGGGATTGTTTCGCAACTAGTGAAAATTGAATAATTTTACAAATGGTGCGATTACAATTCTTTCTTATGTTTGAATCTCATCTCGTAAAAATTGCTGAATTTATTGAATCTTATTTCGAAGATAACGAACAATTTAAGGATTGTCCATTGTATAACAAGGTTGGTGAGACTATGAAGAAGTTTCGACTCATCCTTTATCATTGCGGAACCCAAGATCATTGACACTATGTTTGTACTAGTTTCGTAGTTAAAACTAAATATTTATTCACCTGTAGAAATAGTTATTTGTTTAGCCATTTTTTGTGTACTGCCAATTTAATTAATATTAAATGTCGGGCACTGGCGTAACAACAAATTATTATAGTATAGTTATTACCGTATTTTTATATACCTATCAATATTATCTATTTATTTCGAAGGCACTTACCACAAAATTTTGTTGTATTTATATTTAAGATATACACGTTCATTGGTAATAAAGATTTTTATTTTTTATACTGCGATCGTTGCGCTTGTTTAGGTAGTAGTTACGTCATTGTTTTCAAGGTAAGCAATTTTCATTAACATCATATCACGTCGAATTAATTTCAACAGTCACATGCGCCGTGAAGTTAACATCAAAATGAAAAAAAAACCTCTCTAAGTTTAGAAAATATTAACACAATATATTAGTTTTGGGTTAATGTAAGAATTTGATCCTTGAACGGATATGGTATGAGTCGCTTCAAATGAAGGAGTAATTCTAGTTCAATGATCTTTCTTCGGATCTGAAGTATTGTTTTTCTCTTTTTAACACATTCACACAAAATGATTCACAGTTTGATCCCTTGCTTGGATGGAAAAGGGATACTTCCCTTTGTCACTAGTGACACTATGTACAAAATGAGTCTCAAACTCAAGGCATAAAATAATAGAGTTGCTCATATTCCAAGCTTTTTTTAATCTGATTACATTAAATAATTTTCAAAAGATGCTAGATGGTGCCCTCCTACGAATTCATAAATAATTTTAGCGATATCCGCTACATGGAGCTCTAGCAGAAAGAGTTATGTTTTTTTATTATATATATATAGATTATCAAAATATCGTTACCGTCTCTATATCCTTAATAGATAGTTCCAGTATTTTAGAAAGCCTCTTGAACGAAAAAATTAACTTACATTAAAATTATTTTTGTGGATAAAGTCGGCCGTCAGAGAAGTTGGCCAAATGAAATTCACCTAATGACTTTCTTCCAATGACCCATTCCACAATAATTTTGATAAATAAAGCTAGTTTTTCATGGTCGGTAAAAGTTTACGTACCTTCATCAATTAGAAAGTCATTTGGCACAACTCGTATGCAAAATTTAAACCGAAAAAACATCGTGTGACCTTCAAACATGATGGATCATTTCACACACGTCTGGTAGGCGGCGCTGGCGACCTGACAGCCGCGGAGGAGGTCAAGTTTCTCTCTGAAAATACCGAATAATGTCAATCACATTTATATTTTCGCATTAGGCATAAAAACGCATTGAAATCTTTAATGCAGATATGAGAATCGTAAAAAAATCAAAGTTAAACTGATATTGTTTTTATAATTAATAATTTATAAAATGTAGAATGTTAGTTAAATTAATATAAGCCCTTCAGATTTTAGGTCTACCGGTTTCGAGACGTACCCGTCTCTTCGTCGGGATCAAGACAATACAACTATATTCACAACATTATACACCACAACCATAGTATTGTTACCTAAACTCTGGTAGTGGTTTATACTAATTTTTACTAACACTGTTATAATGTCTAACCACAAAGTTAATGCTTTAAATATTAAAAATATAAATAATAAAATAGTACTTTGTTTTCACCAATTATATGAATAATGTCACAACAAAATGATTTTTCTCTTTTTGAAAATGTTATTGTTTTAGTTATTTTTCCTCATCAACTTTTCCAATACTTTGATAAAATAAAAACGCGCATTTCAGTACTGTCTATGTAATCTTTATTTCGATTTTTAAGTCAGATTAATATGGATTTTTTACATTTTTAATTATATTAATCATTTGATATCAATTAATGTCGGCAGACCTATGCTGCGATGGGAAGACGATGTCAGAAGAGATGCGGAGAAATCGCAGCGGGAGAAAGAAGAAGTTAGAGGCGAGGACTGATGGAGACCAAAGCGCCATATGAGTTGTAGAGACATTGAAGAAGAAAAAGATTATATATAATTAGTTTGTATTATATTTATTATTGTGTAAAAGTGCTTAAAATAAGAAAAAACATTCGTCGTCATGAATGACAGCGTAAGTCATGTGACTGCGTTGCCGCTACTAAAGAGCCAAGATCGACAAGGCACCGAATCTGACACCCTGCACACGCACTACGCTCTTCCCGCCAATCCCCCATACAATAAGTGTAACCTGTTGACAAATTAATGTCATTCGAGTCGAGTAAAAAATATGCATTGTTATTATTTTATTGAATACATAAATATATTTTTATTCAATTACATTAATTATAATATTTAATTAATAAAAATATTTGTTACAATTACCAATAGGTTAGAAAACTGCAATGGAATCCGAAACGTCGGCCAGAGAGATCAGATATACACGGTAAATTCCAGAAAACTGTTGACAGAAGAGTATAAAAATTAGGTTACAGAAAAAGAAAAATTGTAATAACAAATAGTCCTACATAGAAAATGGTTAGTAAAAGAAAAAATACTCATTGATTTGCTTAATATCGCAATTTGTATTATCAGAATAATAAATAATAAGTCTTGCAAACTATATTTAAAAAGTTCATCGCAAGTAGGCCTTAAATCTATGCTGCTTTTACGAAAATGTTTTTGTTAAAATCTCTGTGAATATTTTTGCTCTGGCAACAAAATCTTTCTACTAGCAATCGAATAAAACAATTCTTTAAGACTGCTTGTTCTGTAAGACAATCTATGCCAGGCTGTAAAAGCTATTTGTTTATTTATTTCGGTTCGTTCGCGATACATAATTTTCTATTAGACATTCGGGTAAATGAAAAACAATGTCCGGATATGGTGCGTCACGTATTTCACGGTTGTCTAATGTTGTTACGGTTTGGTAAAACCAAGTTAAGTCGCTTTGTTAGATAGCTTTTCACCGGATTTATTTTTGTATCTTATTTTATATATATGCTTTTATATCTTATCTTTTAAGAAAGAGTTTATAAGGTATTTTATCTTGAGTTAATTATATGTACGTGTTGTAGTTATATGCGTACCAAAAAAAAAATTGCCATTTACACAACAACATTTCAATACCCATATTTCAACCCTTTACTTACCATCTCAGTCGTTTCTAGACGATCTCCAGATATGGGAGAGGATAGAACGCTTCACTTTTTCGTCCTGACCTACCACTCTTGCCCCCCTTAACACACGCTAGTTGATTTTATTAAAGTTTTTTACATGGACGTCCTACAGCTTATCGCTCATGATAAAACAACCCCTTAATACATATTTTACAAGGGAGGCAAAAAACTGCGTAACATCTAGATTCTTTGCGAAAAATAAAAAACGAGGAGTTTCTTTAACGGAATAAGAGACACAAATAATTGTTTTTATTTTGCCAGATTGCATATCCACACATTTTGAAGACAAATACACTAAAAACTTGATTTTTACAAAAGTGTGATATACGAGGATTGTTTTATTACGAAGATATGCTTTATGTGATTATACCTTTCAAGTCTTTCGATGCTCTCGTTCCCACAAATATTTTACCATATTTCTTTGCCATTATCTCTTCGCTTATACGTTGCATGTCTAAAACATCATAGCAACCCTTTCCAAATTCTATCGAAGAACGAATTCGTAAACCCTTGAAATTAATATTAAATCATGATATATTTTTTTTTATTTAAAAAAAATAGAGATCTGAACACGGAATACGTGTCATATCAATATTCTAACTATTTTCAAATAAAGCTAAATGCTAAATGCTATGAAAATAGGACTAACTTGCTGGTCTGGAGTGAGATTCGAACCCGCGACCTTTGGATTTCGAGGCGAGAGTCCTAACCACAAGACCAACAAGCTACCATCGACATGATTTATTATAAATGTGTATATTTTAGTTTTTTTTACATGATACCAGAGTTATACGCTTTGAAGTGTCTGTCTTTTAAAGCATAAGAGTGAACATAATTATTTTAATACTCAGATCATCACCATCCCTTACTTAATTAAGTATTATATTTTGTACGACTGTATCATAAATTTATGAAAAAAATTTAAAGCTATTTATTAAAGATTAAAATTATCTTAATAAAACAGTAAAGAAGAAATGAAGTGTATGACATAGAGATACTTTCTCAAGTACTTGTATATAAAAATTGAACTGTACCGTATTTTTTTTACAAATCTAGAAAAATATGTTTTGTCCGTATTTGTTTATATGTTTTTATTTTAGTTAATTTTGTAGGTTTTGTAATGTTTCATCTATTGAAGGCGCATATAAACTTTACGATTCCAAGCTGATGTACACAAACCTCTAAATGAGTTAAAAATGCCCATTTAGTAAATAATGGAGATTACCAAACATACCGGACACCCGAGGCAAGTTACCTTTAAAACATTAGCTACGTGTGCAGGGCGAGGTGTCTTTACAAAAACCTAATGAATGAACGACCGGAACACAACCCGTCCGTAATTGACTGAACGGATAAATGAGGTGTCTCCCGTTTTTACGGCTTTTAAAAAACAAATGTTAGTAAATTTATTTTCGCTTAAAATAATACAAACGGAGCGCTAACGAGGGTCGAATGCCTTATTTAGGGAACACCCTTATCGGGATCGATAATCTAATTGACGCGTTTAATGTCAAACGAGGCTATCTCAGCACACATCTGCTTTGGTGCTGTCGCCATCTTGTAACGTGACTCTTTTTCGTTAACGAGATGGCCGTCGTTTATAATATTCTGCTTTGTGTTTGTAATTATTTAAATTAAAGGACAGATAAATCTTGGATGGTTTCAATTTTACGATTAAAGTACGTCGAAATAATTATTGATTGCTTCTTCTTCAAATATAGTTAATTTATTTTATGGTGACATAATTATAATTTATATAAATTAACTTAGTAAACACCATTTATTTATTGACAAAATTCAATATGTTTCGAAGCCAATGGCTTCTTCGTCAGGATAACAAAAATAAAATTTAAAAATCGAAGTATAGATCAAAATATTAAAAATTTATATATGGAAAATGATAATATAAAGTACCTACTTAACATGAAAATAAATTTAAAAGATTACTATTTGCTAAAGGACTTGATTATTTATATATTATTATTATTAATTATTGATTGATTAATTTTCACTTCAATTGTATTCAAAACATATTTTGTAAGTTCGTTTAAATGCATCGAATCCCGTTGTTGGCTTTGAAAGTAAGGCATGATATCTTGATTGAATATCTCTAATTAAAAAATTTAAAAAAATGAGGATACGGATGATATTTAAATAAAAAAAAGGTCTATAAATTAATTTGTTATGATTTAAATCATTTTTGTATTAGAAATTTTTATATTAGAAGTAAGGAGCACTTAAGATGTTTGAAAAGCGAAAACTATTTTGATTTTCTAATCAATTTTTCGAAAGATACCAGCTTTTGATATATCGGTTTGCAAATTTTACGGATAAATAACAAAAGATATGGAAATAAAATGAATTGTATTTTTCGCGACCTGAATCTTAAACTTCGGCAACGAATGATCAGATGCTATATTTTGTCCGAGCTTTTATACGTAATTGAATCATGGACAATCAAAATAAGTACAATGAACCGACTTGAAGCATTTGAAATGTGGTTGCATCGTGTTATACCGTGGACAGATATGATCAGCAACTCAGATGTGCTCCTGAGAGCTAGAACTAATAGAGAGTTGTTGAAAAATATCGAAGTCCGAAAGGTGTCATTCTTGAGACATGTTCAGAGGGGAAAAGTACGAGTAAGTAAGTAGAAATAGGGAGATGTGCTTTCAAGTGAAAGTCAACGTTGGGAGGACTTGACATGACACTAGGAGAAGAAGAATAATTGTTGTTGGATTAATTGTAAATTCGAATAAAATTTACTGCAAATTAAATTTTTAAATAGCCAGGTACTTTAGCAAATAGTTCCCTTTTAATTATTTTTTTTCACATTTTTATCAATGCCTTTGTCTTCGAATTTTAAATTTATTTTACGTTACCTCTGAATTAATGATTCATCTCTCATATATTTGTGTTTATTTTTGTTAATGCCTTTATATCATTTTTAATTTTTAGTATTGATAATTCAAAAAAAATTGTGGTTTACATAATACATTTTCATATTAATTATATTAAAAATTAAACAAATTTTTATTAATCAATTAGAAAACACATCAGAAAAATCAAATTAACGAAAAAATATTTTATCTGCTACCGGGATTAGAACCAATGGACCTCCATTCTATCCGGGGATGGCGCGCTATCCAATTTCTCCACGGCAGCTTGGTAAGTTAACAAAAAAATTTCGACCCTATACATATGTAGTCTCTTTTTAATTGATTAACATTTTTTATTCCATTTTTAAAGCAATCCACATTTTATAATGCAATACTCACAAATACATTTTACATTTATTGAGTCATTGAAGAAGAAACAAAATTGTATTTGCATAAAACAATTACCAACTACATGTTGAATAGTCATAAATTTTTTAATTTTCAACGTACATATTGAGTATTTTGGTTAATATTTGATGAATTTGACCTATGTGGATAAAAATGAGTTATATATTTCAATTAAATGTATTATTTTTCTTTTTAATTTTATTTAAATTATGCTTTGGTTGATCCTTTATAATAGGTTATTACTAGTTATAGGAACTTTTATTCAGATTTAATATCGCACATAACTTGCAATATGAATTTAATATTTTAATTTTGCTATTTTAATAAAAATGAAGTTATTTCGTTATCTAGAATATTATTAAAGCTTCATCGTTCGTTTAAAATACGAATTAAATTTTAATATTGAGATTTTCTTACGACCTTCGTCTCTCTCACGAACATGCAACTGCCAAAATGATTAATTTAATTTGCATATCTTAATTCTGTTTTTCTTTTGCCCGATTTAGAAAGCAAAACTTTGTTATATTTTATTATTGTGTTATCACTCAACTCCCCCGAACTAATTAACATTTTAATTACGTGTGGATTTCTGGCCGTGTTTTTATGAGTCCGTCGGAAAAAATGACGACATTCACGAAACTGGAACAAGTTTGACGCACGTGAAAATGATAACATTTTACTTTACAATCTACAAATATGGACCAAAGGAATTGTTCGTTGGAACACAAAGCCTGGAGACAGAGATTGGGAAATAATGAAATAATAAATTTACGTAATTTTAATTCGTAATTCATTAAAACATTTCTCCGAAACAAGATGTCGGATAATTCATTTTATATAAAGTTTGTATTATAATTTTAGAGGTAGATTTCTATTTTTACTCCCTTTATATTAACTCGTGGCGTCTGTCTGTTTGTTTCTTTGATGCAAAAACTTTGGATTGATTTTTAACCCTTTTCCCGTTATCCAATCGAGCTGAAACTTTGCAAGCCGACTCATGGCGACGATCAAGAAGATCTATCAAATTTTCGTTAAAAAAATTAATAATCATAATATAATTTTGGATTTTTAGAAATTTTTAATGGCTTTTTCATACAACTTAGTTAGTTCTGACGCATCTGGTAGACACTAAACCTGATTATAATTTTGGATTTATGGAAATTTTTTATTACTTACTTTCGTAGCGTCGTCCGACCGAAGCCCAACGCGTAGGTTAAGCGCCAAAAGTTTGCACTAGAAAATGAGAAAGGGAGTATAATAAAAACTTCGTTTTTATGGGTTAGTTTTTTTATCGCTTAAAATTCACTTCCAGCCGAATCTAAGCAGATCCAAAAAATCTCCGCAAATAATTTTGGTCCAAGAAATCCTTTTTTCCGTCAGATTCACTTTCATATCTATACATCTACACATATTAGCACCTACGTACTTCCTACTTGTACCGTGATTTTAAATCTTGCAAGCTTGTTAATTTGAAATAACGTGTAATTTTTCATGAGAAAATAAATATTTTATTTTCCCAATTCCTTAATGTTTCTAATAGCACTTTGATATAATCCTACGACTATCTATCAAGATCTTTAACGACCTCTTGATACTCTGTTTATTAAAAATATTTTTAAATATTTCACCGCTTAAGTGTTCTGTCTCGTCTGCGTCTCATTATTTCGCTATTTGTTTCAATGTCCAGTTAACAACTATTGTTGAAATTTTATTTTAAGTTCTTTAAAAACCGCAAAATGACTTTGTTGTAATATTATTTATATTTTATAACAAGAAAATATTTTAGGTAAACCACTTTTTATTAAATTGTCAATATGTGTCGGGGCCAATGGTACCTACCTTCATTAGGGTACAACGTTTACTTAAAATTTAAATTTGAAAATAAAGGCGTTTATGAAAAATGTGCAAAAGATTAAAAAGGAAATTTTTGCAAAAAGGGCCTGGTTATTTATTATATTTAATTTGCTAATAACACTTTTACTATTTTCTAAAATTTCTATTTTTTCCGATTCTAATCCTATATTATTTATACGTTAAACTGACCAACCCGTGGTTTAATGTATATTATAGATATCTCACAGAGACGAAACTGTATTTCTTATGGGAAAGTAGGTATAGAAGTCATTTGGGTGTACATAGGACTTATGACCTATCGTACGGTTGGCTTAAGGATCACTTTACACAATGTAACATTCGCCATTTCCACCCATGATAGAATTGTATGACAAGCTTTCACATATGAGTTGTAACCGCCTTTCCATGCAGCCTGTATAAAGCCATTTTCATTCCATTAAATCCCCACAGATGTCGCTAATTATTTTAATATCGTTAATGTCGCTAATGAGAAAAATTGATTTACGGAATTTCGAAAGCAATATACTTTTTCTGTGTAATGAAATTCATCCGAATTACTTGCATTACACTAGGATACGCCAGGAAATATTATTTCCAATTTTTATTAAATTCCTATTTTACCAGTATTTATTTATTTATAAGCTTATCATACAATTCAAATATATATATAACTTCCAAAAAATATTAAAAGGCACGGCATAATCTATCATGGGTGGAAATGGCGAATGTTACATTGTGTAAAGTGATCACTTAAGCCAACCATACGATAGGTCGTAAAAGCACTGTTCTGAAAGATTTGAACAAACTCAAAATAACCCATGGTTTGTTTTTAAAATATGATCATAAAAATTCGAAATAGTTATTGCTATTTAAACAACTCAGGTACTTCTTTGATTACTTAAATGATTACATTCATTACAAATTTATTTATAAACCCCCAGTTTTTACTTAAATATCACCCTTATCTATTCATTTTAAGTATTTTATTAGTACAGTTTCGAATCACCATACAAAAATTTTAACTATAGATTATTGCAATGCATTTTTCGCAACCTGATATCCGTATCAACATGACAACGCGCACATATTTTGCGAGTCAGATCAAATATTCTGTTATTGACCGATAAAGTGAAATCGAGCCGTCACTTTGTCGCAGCAGCCAGACACATCGCAAACTTATATTACTTTTACTATCTTAAGGAACATCGTCTTCGCACCATTTGCGAAACAGTTTCTCACAACTGACGCATTCATTCTTGCAATGTAAAGTTATATTATGTTCATTTTATTCCACATTTGAGACAGTACAAGGAAGAGCATAGCAACGCTTATTTGCTGACGTTTGGGTAAGGGGACAATTTGCAAGATCAGTTTTCAGATGACGTAATGTTGTCATGAAACTGTCTGATAGTATTACTTTTCAGAATTGTATAACTAGCTGTAACCCGTCAAAAGTGACGGTTTTTTTACATGCCGGTTTCTAAAAAATAAGTTTTTATTTATTTATAACCTACATCCATGAAATAGTATTTACGACTTTTATCAAAATATTTGAACATTTCTTTTATATTTCCCCTTCCGGCAGTTAACGGTACTAATTTAAGCCTTGGCGATTGTGCTGGGCGGAACATGAAATGACGTAACATGTCTCTGCTATTTTTGACCGGTCGGCTCGGCGGTAGCAACAAAGCTATCGTTGCCGCCTTCGGGTGTGCTGACCTGGGGTTCAAGCCCATCTCCGGCCCTTTAATTTAGTTTTTTTAGCCGTGAATACGAATGAAATTACGGACGGACAGACAGACAGATGAGTTTAAAATAGTATTTTTCACAAATATATATTCTAGCTGCCTTGTGTTAAAGAGAATTAAACTATAAAATATGCATATTCTCTCAAACCAGGTATTCTTTAATAAGAAAATATATAAAAATCATTTTGATTTGTGCAATTTAACGTCAATCGATTTCCACATTACTTTATTTTTTTCAGAACAGACGAACAATAAACTAATTAACTCACGACAAAAATACTGTATGTAGAAACCGGTCGACGTTAAATTAATCAGAGAAGTTTTCACAATTTTTGTTATTTAAAATATACAATAATTAAGCCTTATCAAAAAATCAATGCAATAAATGTAAAAAGTCTATATGAATCCGCGTCAATCTGAATTATAGTGATCTAGGAAATATAATAAACTCGACTACAATAACTTTTTTGGAAATAATTAATCTCTTTTTTTTTAAATTAGGTATTTTTTTGTCATCTATTATATTTAAGACACCAAAACTAACTTCATTTGTCGAAAAATTTTTTAACTTATTACCTACGAGAGTGTTTCGAAAATTTCTTAAATTTCATCTGAACAAAATCGAGAGACATTTATTTCTTTTCAAGTTTGAGAAAATTTTGTAACCTTAAATATAACATATTTTCCATATTCTGGGCGTAGACGCAAAATTAAAAAATATATTCGGTCGTAGGCGAATTTGTACAGCTGTATTAGAATACTTAAAAAATATTATTCCATATAAAATTGAAGGCATTGTCACCGCAGATGCTGTCTATCATTGATTTCAAAATCTGGAGAATGATCCACGCCTTCATCTCACACATCAATACCTTCTCATATCTGTCAAATATTATTGGAAAGCCTCCCACTCACGTGCGAGCCTTTTATATTTATCATAGGGGTAGGTATTGCAAACATTTATTGCCGGTGGAAAGAAATGCGAATTCCTTTGAATATTTCCTCCAATGGGGGAGGGCTATTGGAAAATCATTATTGCCAACCCTCTAACTCTACATCATTTCTTCTCTAAAACCCGATCCTCGCGAAAGCCAAACCTTAATCTAGTACGTGCATATTTTAAAAAGTACGTACTCACTGTACCAACGTAAGCGTAACCTCAAGACTTAGAGCTATTTTTCTATGCGGTGGCTTTGAATTGCTTACCGACGTCTTCGACCTTTTTGAGGGTGGTGGAAATTTTCCGCATATTTTTGAACGCGAGTGTGAAATAAAGAAAATTTATTCGCTGCAGAACCGGAATGCAAATGGCCCGAGATGAATCCTGGCCGAACATATGAGCATAGACTTAGCAATTGTTATATCTATAAGCGAATGATTGAAACGAGTTGGGAAAAGCATTTATTTGAATTCGTTGTTGGAGCTAGAAATAGAAATATGGATGTACTAGGTACATATGTCATTTCTATTTTTCAATTTAATTCCACAGGTCCTATTTCCCAAGGTCATGATGTAGGTATATGGCGATAGTTTTTATAGAAATATTACGCGATCTAAATTGTTTTTAGATTTTTTTACAAAATATATGTTTACTTAAGTCATGCTTCCATGTACTAATTAGGAATGAATCTACGTTTCGGAAAATTCCAGCAATCGCAGTATTTGAGAAAAAAAAAAGAATTTTTGCGCAAAAATTACGATTTTAAGGAAAAAATTCTACGATAAAGAAGGTATGGAAGTCTTTGGATGTTTATCGGGCTTAAGACCTTCTTGCATTCCTACTTACCCATACATAAAACTTCGTCTTTTTTAGATATCTATATTATATTTTGATTAATGATGACCTCTCTGGGACTATAGTGCTCTTGAATAATTTGAACATACTCATGATATTCTAAATATAAAAAAAATACTAATTAATGAATACTTTTATAATTTTATTTTATAATTATTATTTTTTATGCTTCAACAGACCAGGAGGCCCAATTACAGAAGCGAAATACTCCACAAAACACCCAGACTTGAGTAAATCAAATAGATTAAAATTGTGACCTCACCGGGAATCGAACCCGGAGTGGGAAGCCAGTGTCATACATCATATATTTCTAATTCCTGTTGTTGAAATTAGATCTACGATATCCTCAGCATGCCTAGCACGTCCACCCTTAAGGTAATGTCCAACTTAATCTCTGTTGATAAATCAGTCTAGATTAAGGGATTTCATTATAATTACCTTCCAAAAATAAATTCATATAAATGTATTGTACTAAATAATAATTTAGATAGCAATTTCAAATAATTTTTTTATGAACAATGATTGAGTTTTTTGACTACACTACTATTATAATAAAAACTTAAGCAACTGCTAGATCCAACCTAGTGCAGACTCTTCGCTGAAGTTCAGTTTAGTTGCTCGTGCAAAACATGTACATGTATGCAAGAAACAAAAGGATGAATGAAGTCCATGATGTTATTTCTAGATAAAGGGGATACAAGGAGAACAAGTGCAATGTGTTTTGACCTGAAAGTTGTTAAAATGCTTGTAAGTGGGTATTCTTGGAGGATAAACTATATTTTGCTGTTTCCTATTTGAATGGGACAGTCCTGCAAAGAACAACGAAGGACAAAGTAATGTTATTTGTACCTCTTTTCCCTCCACCTCGAGACTTTATTTCCCCCAGTTTACATTATAAATTTGAACACAGCCAGCTTCGGAATAAGCACTCTTAAATTTATGAAGTTTAGACAAAAAATTTAAAGATGCGAAAATTATTTTTATGGTCAGTAGGTACGCCCATACCTTTTATCGAAAAATCTTCAGTGTACTGAATTACAAAAGTCACAAGAACATGATACTATAAACAAATTGGAAGTAATTACCTCAATTATAATGAACGATAACCAGATAAAACATTTTGTGCGTCAATAATTAACTTGTTATTAGCTGTGGGTCAAACTTGACCCGAAGGCCGTTAGAGTAAAAAAGTTCATACGCACAATAATAGAAGTTAAAAAAAAAATTAAAATAAGCTTAAGACAGCGATTAAATAAAAGTCATAAAATATCAATATTTAAAAACCATTATTTTTCGATAAAATTGCTCATTCATCCCAAAATGGGTCAAAATTGACCCGAGGACCTTATGAAGGTTAATTTACAAAAAATATTTTATTCCAATACCAATTGTCCCTGCATCTTGCATCTTGTCCCGTCACTTACCGTTAGATAGCTACGTGATAGTTACGTGATGGCTATTACACCCAGGTTTCATGGTTTTTGTGCATTATTATCTCTATAAACTTTGCTATTAAAAATCTTTAAATGTGAATATATTGATATTTTATAAATAACTAGTAGGTTGACCATTATTGAAAACGTATAGAAAAAATATAAGATACAAGGATAAAAATGCATCACATGCATTGTGGCAATATGTACGTACGCCAATATTTCTGTATTGAGAAATTATGATTTTTAGTATCTGAACATTGAAGTTTGCATTGAAATAATCTGCATACTTGGCAGCATTTATGGTACGATATGGAATCACAACGATATTATACAAGACTGGAATAAGATTTGCGTGTTTACGTCCTGAGGAAAGTGAAAACAAAGAGGTCTCAGTTGGGTGAGTTTGCAGTGAGAGCGGATGAGTGTGTGCAAGATACGACAAGTCAGCTTGAACAAGAGGAAGATGGATAGATAATGCCAAAACAGGCATGAAAAGTTATCAAAGTACAAAAAAATATTGTCCAGAAATAGATCGCACTGAAGGGTAACTGCGATTGGGATATCTCAAGTTCTTTAAGACAACTATACAACAATATGCTATTTTTTTATATATAACATCTTCCTCTCACTTTCCCGCAATCTATGGAAGTGATTTCGTGAAAAAGGACAGAAATGCGTAACAGGAAATAAGATTCCGGGGAATCGCGCGCAATTTTATTTGACCAATGAGCGCGCGCGATGGAAAAATCGTCGTTTATAAACAAATCAATGTCCAGCAAGTGCCATCACAGCGAATACATGCACTTCTAACATTCAACGCTTCTGATTTTGTATATATGTTGCGTGTCTGGTGTCAAGCGTGCGGATGTTGTAACTTTGATATGTTTTGGCTTATATCTTCGAAACTATCCAATAAATACTTTTTTTTAAATTACTGTAAAAATAACTACCCTTAATGATTTACATTCTCAAATTTTATGTAATTTATGTGATTATTTTAAAATATTTATTCAAAATTTGCATACATATATTTACATACATGTATAGGGGCACACTACCGTCATCTATGAAAATAAAAAAAAACATATAATTGACCAAACACATTTCTAAATAAAAATGCGTATGTAGATATACAGTACCTAACTAGTCTGACAAAATACAATAATAAATAAATGCACATACATTTTCTTCACTTATATTTACTAATTAATAAATATATAGGTATTAGTTTTTTTTAAATTTTGATGTTAATTTGATATTTTTAATTGTGAGATGTCAAATGTTACACATCATATGCGACTACTGTAAGGCTCGCTCGTTTTTTTTTTAAACCAACACAACATGAATAATTCAAAAAAATTATACACAGGGCCATGGAAGTTATGCAACTGATTTTAAATTTGTGTCCTCAAAATGTTATCAATATTTCCAGCATTACTCAAGTCATCGATGCAATTAACATGAACATTACGAGCACGATAATCAATGTTCCTTTGAGTATGTGACGTTTGAACTGCTCGACGTAACTCTGATACAATTGAACCAGAAATCACATAACTGGACCCGGTTCAAATCAGATTTACAGATCAGCGATTCTCACAGAATATTGAGGGGAATACTGTTCACCTTCCGCTAAGTTGTGAGACGGGTACGAACCCCTTACGCTTGCTCGACATACCGCAGTAAAATAATACTTTTCACTTTGATTGATCAGCTATAAAACGGCAATATCTATGTTAAGGAATCAATTATCCTCGAACAGGACCATCGGCTGTTGGGAACGGCGATCATAAATATGTCATACAGGACGTAATAAAGCCGGCCCGGAGATAGATACCGGTCGCATTTACTGACGGCAATTAAATACAAAATAGTACTAATAAAATGGAAGAAGCGTCGGGCGACCGCTGCCCGGGTACACTTTAATGGTCACGGAACAGGTTTGATTAGTACGTCCAGTATTAATCATAAAATAGTCGACATGCTCTACTCTTGTAAAAACTCTAAAAGTGTCTGAATTGTCATAAAATGTGGAACCACATTTCACACCGCGCTGGCTGAATGCGCTCCGTTCCTTACAAAAATATGAAGCGGTTTAGGGCCGGTCTTGTAAACGTCCGTTAGTTAAATTTCAGACCAAATAAACCGAAATTTGATACGTCATTTTTTCGTCTTATAACAATCCGTTAGTCAAATTTTAGTAAAATTTTACCCACGGCCGATACCGACAGTCAAACCACCAAATTGACAGAAGTATGACAGATCGACGTATTATTTTTTAAGGTTAGGTCCGATGTCGATTTGCGTTTTATGCTGTTTGTTTATCATGTACATAAATACTGTGCTGACTGCTGCTACATTTTCAAGGAAAAATGTTTTCAGGTAGCGATTTAATCTTCTGTGTATAGTTTTCTGGGATATTCTGCCATGTATATGTAACCTCTCTGGCCAACGTTTGAAGTGTAGGTTAACCTACACTTCAACACATACTCATCACATCACGATGGACCTGCAATGGGATTCGAAACCTTGGCCAGAGGGGTCACATATACACGGCAGAATATCCCAGAAAACTATACACAGAAGATTCTGAACGGCCGTGAAAATCTAAGGACATTTGTACCTATTTAAGTTCGTCGAATGAAGAACAAACTCGACGACAAAGAGTGTACAATTTACGAGTAGATTATTTTAATATTTTAGAAGACGAAGATTTTATCTACCGTTTTCTCTTGTAAAATGATATTGGGCAAAATTTAAAAAGGCGCACGCGTCTAACATTATCACCAACCACACAATCGCTTGTTTCCTTGAGATTCCATACTCTTGGATCAATATTGTTGAGGGAAGTATCCCAAAAATCCGGTGCGAAGAAATTTTAGGTTAGGTTTAAAGAAGTTATGTTTAGTTTCCATACAGAGAGACATAATACGCCTCTGACAGCTCTAAAATCATAGACAAGAGCAGTACAATATTGCGATACTTACGGATGGTCAAAAAAGTTTTATAAGACGAGCGTTGGTAATATTTACTAACGAACGGCAATCCGTTCGTTAATTGACGATTTACAAACGGATATTTGGTCTTTCGTTTATAAGACCGGCCCTTAGAGAGTTTAATTTGTATTTAACTTCCTCGTCTGTCAGTCTGACCGTCGCATTGTGTACAAGAGTTGCACGGTAACGTAGAATAAACAAGGTATCCAGGTAATTATATCTCGGGAATGTTTGAGATTATCACGTTAAACAAACAAGACATATTATATATGATCCACATAGACGAAGCTATTTATATGAGAAAATAGGTATAGAAGTCTTTGGACATTTACAGGGCTAATAACCTATCATTGGCTGACTTATTTAATCACTCATGTGATGATATGTATTTTAAGTGTATTCTTCAAAGTTTTAAACATTTACAAAAATATGTGTTTGAAAAAAGTTTGTGAATATGTTCTTCTTCTTCTTCTATATCACTTGTCTGCCGAACACTTGATACTCGTCTTTTCGGAATATTCGCACGTCTGAGATCACACTATTCGTTTAACGCCCACTAGGTTGTCTCGTAACTCGTAACGTATTTTGCTGGTCACGCTTGTCGTTTGTTTTCTCTAGTTTTGCTTCTATAAAATAGCCGAATTGTCACAAGAAACTATTCCGTAAAGCGGTTATTTTATTTCTTATATAAAAAATGGTACTTAGCGAATATTCAAGTATGTTCGACCGACTTTTTAACCTTTCCAGACATTTTTAATTTCCTGCAAAACATCCAGAATCATAAAATCTTAAAATAGTCCAATTCTGCAGACTCGTGACAATATCTTAAAACAAATGTAACTTTTGTTTTAAAGTATGTATTTAATATAGGTACTATCAAACGATTCTAAGCTGAAACTAACCGAACCAGAGCGACACCGGAGTACATACAAATCTTCGTTTGATAGCCAGTCAAGTTCCGTTGGCGAGCGCGTGGCATCCAATTACATCGTCCGATATGTGCTTCGCAGAGTGCACAAACCTTGGAATTACATTCTGGATTCCAAATGTCCACGACAATACACACAACCATTTCTTAACATAAATAGTTTTTAATTTACAGGATCTATAATACAGGAATAAAAATAAATTTAATAATAATTTCAGTCTACAAAGAAGTATTACACCTACATTTATTTTTCCTCCTATTTTATGATTATTTAAATATAACGTATGTGGCGAGCCAGACCTGCCTGGACTTCTAGCCCCTCAAGCGTTCCAAACGGACCAATTGCGCTCGAGGGATTACCGCCCAACGCGAAGCCCGAAGCGCCAACACCATTTTTTCTCCGCCCAGCGCTCGTGATACCACGCTTCAACTCGCGCTCCGTTTATTATTGTAACCGCATTCTCCTAACATGTAAAGTTTGTGACGCCAATAAAGCATCGAGTTAATTGTGAATCCCAACATACACATTCACACGCCTTCAGCGTTGCACTCGACATGCATCAGACTGATTGTGCATTTCGGCAGAGGCGCACAGTCTCACTGATTCGTTCGTGAATACACACGCATATTATTATTCGATCATATTCGTCAAACTGGTGGCACAGATTTGATTTATAATTTCATACAACCCATCTGACAAACGTACATATAAAGATTTAGTAATATCTTGTTAACAGGGATTATTTTAATAAACAAAATTCATATTCAAGTACACGTCGCTGAAAAATCTTGAATTTTCTTCTTAGTTACAGCAGTGGTATGAGAACATGCGTTGACGCACGGTGAGCATTTTCGATACTCACCTTGAATACAATTTGTGATATTCGATATATATATTTGTGACAATCGTGTAGATAAAGGATCGTCCAACTTGTGGAAATTAATCAGCCAGAGCATCAATCGTCAATCACCGATTGTTTCGCAGTTTTCGGTTCACTTGTTCAACGACATCGTCGGTCTGAATTACTGGGCTTGCTACTATCCTCTTCATCGTGCAGATTTGTGAGGTAATTTTTATTTGGGAACTTTTTGACCGCCCTCCATAGAGTCCCGTCTTTGTACCTAGCGACTATATCCTCTTCTTGCATTTCAAACGGTAGCTTGGTGGACAACTGTTTGAAAATGACAAAGAACTCAAGACTGCCACTGTCGACTGGTTCAATTCCGGGGGGGCTCAAAGGAACTGGTGCAGCGTCACGAAAAGTGCTTTGAACTAAACGGCAACGGAAAAATGAAGTAGATGTGTAGTAAACTAAAACGGTCAATAAAAACCTTTTCTCACTAGTTTATTTTTAATGACCAAACGCTCCTTACTTTATGAATATGCCAAATATATATATAGATATATATATATATATATAATATATACAAATATTCATATAAATAAAAGAAATTTAAGAATAAATTAAATACTATGTTTTTAACCACTTTATTTCTATATATTTGTCAACTAGTTTCTGTTGTACTCAACCTTCTTCAGGACAATTATAATATAGACTAATCTAGGTACAGAAATTTATAAAGGAGGAAAGAAAAAGAGAGAGGGACAGAGTGTCAACTAGGTGGGGGGGAGGGAAGGGGAGGAGTTAACTGAAGATAGAGGGAACAGCTTTAAAATCGGACTATTAGATAAATTTATTTGTTTATTTATTATTTGACTATTATTATCGATAGCTTTATTAATTTCTGTCCCTCTCTCTTTTTCTTTTCTCCTTTATAAGTTTCTGTACCTAGATTAGTCTATATTATAATTGTCCTGAAGAAGGTTGAGTCCAACCGAAACAAGTTGACAAATATATAGCAATAAAGTGGTTTAAAACACAGTATTTAATTTATTCTTAAATTTCTTATAATGTCAAGCCACAAAGTGTTTTCTTGCTTTGAAAAGTTCATATAAATATCTTCAATATGAAAATTGAAATATGATCCGGTTTTGTGATGTAAAAATGAGAGTTTGAAAATGTAAAAAAAATCTCCGGCTACCCATCAAAAAATTCCTCAGGAAAATTTTCCATCATATTATCGCTAAACTGTAGAAACGGAAAGAATAATAAGTAATCGAGGTTTTACAGCACTCTGGACATTTAACAATAAATTGGAAATTACTACAAAGTTCCGCAATAGACTACTTGATTCGCGATAGATCCAGAAACCCAAAAATATATAAAAGTAGATCGAAGCTATGGAGAAAAACAGTTGATTTGACAAGCAAGATGAAACCACATTCCGTGCGGGTGATTCAGTGCGACCAGCGACGATAAATTAAGAGAGTATCTACCGAGCATTCAACAGTACATAAAGTGTTCAGACGTGCATTTATTCGATAGGCAAATGTAAAAAATTCCACAGACGAGTGATTTGTGAAGATTAGTGAGAATTAGTGCTCCAATTAAATTCGTGTTCAGTGACTTTGGTGATACATAAACACTTTGATTTGATTCAAGTATTTAAATTTTCTCCGACAGCCACGATCCCCTGAAAACATATTACATTAGTAAGCCACAAAATTATTCGACTTTTTTTTAATTTCCATCTTAGAAGGGAGTCAATCTTGCCTACAATTACATTTGCCAAAAAACAAGATTAGCCTAGGTCATCTCGTATCTGGCAAGTGACAAAGGAACTACTACAAAAAATACAAATATAATGTATAGATCTTTTTGATAATTCCATAGGGATGTTAGCCCGTGGGTCACTTCAGATTAGTAGTAGAATTAACAGAAACAATGACTGCATGCTCACAAATTGGATCTTGATTGTTCAGCAAGTACGAAAGCAGCGTAAGGCAGGGGAATATGGAATCGCCTTGTTGAGATTTTGGTCCCCGATCCTCGTAAGATAAGGGACACGACCTTTCTGGCTGACGTTTCGGATCCCATCGAAGGATCCGTCATCAAGATTGATATATGTATGATATTGTTATACTATATAAATAGGCTCCTTTAGTCTAAAGAAGGTACTCGCCTTATAATTGAGTGATCGGAGGTTCAAACTCATTCTTTAAAACAAAATCCAAAACCAAGAATACTCGTGTGACATAAAAAAAACATAATTCTTAATTAAGATAAATTATAGAAGATATTTATATGGGAAACGTATGGAAGTCTTTATAGGATGACACAGGGTTTATGACCTGTATGTGCTGACTTAAGTGATCACTTTACATACAACTTTCACCAATTCCACTGTAAAAACATCCACATTTTATCTTTTTTTTTTAATTGTATGTGTTCTAAGTATGTATTCCTTAAAAAATTTGAAGGCTTTATGCTAAAGACATCTATGGTCCTTCTCATGCCATTGATTTTGCAGCTGAGCAACACTCTAAAGACTTCTATCTACTTCTTTTCCTAGTGTCGTGTTAGGTTCTGCCAATGTTGATTATCACTCGAGACCTACATCTCCCTGTCTTTAGTGGCTAGAGACTTCTATACTTTATCTTAATTAATAATTATCACTTTGTGGATAAAATCCAGTAATTGTTCCTTTGAACACATGTAGGTACCTACATATAAAAATATTGTTAAAAACATTTTTCATTTACTTTCAGCCCGTTTATTGAATAGATATTTCAGTCTTCTTTTTGATTTTCGATCAGCTGCACGTTGACAAAACTCAAATAAAAAAAAAATCCAACGTGCATTATGGATTTTCAGTGTTGGTACTGGTCACTGATTCTGTGCATCATATCTCTTCTTCGTGCATTTCTAATCTCCAGTCATACATCCACAAAGTTATCTCGCTGAGGCCATCAAAGTCCAATCTTTACAAGTCCGGATTCCCGGTCCAATCCGCCGGTATGTGATTCTGCTCTGCATCATGAGCGCAGTATTTATTTTTCATCAAATAGAAGCAGAGCGTAGACGCAAAGATACAAATCAGCACCTGCACATTAAAGCTAAATCTATTTAAATTGAAATACTCAAGTTCAAAAATATAATTTAATTTAAGGAATGTTGTTTTTTATTGCTTTATATTCGTAATGCCATAAATATAATGTTCTTCTAATTAACAATCAAATTAATAAATTTCCCCTAAAGTTCTCTGTTTCATATGAAATTATCAAGTTAAGCCCAAGATTTATCAACACCCTTATAGACCTCACCCCGTCTCTCTCTCTCCTCTGCTCAAATTTGTATTCCTTTTTGATAAGAAACTTAGTGCATGTTGGCCTTTAGTTAGAATAACACACATTTGAAGAGTATTTTGTGAAGGTATTGGTGTGTAAATGTACTATGGTTGTGGTGTGTAGTGATATTAACATACTAGTGCAGTGTTTGTCCTGACGAAGAGACGGGTTATGTCTTGAAACCGATAGACAAAAAGTAATTTTTAGTGGTTATATACTAACATAAATAACATTTTGTTAGAATGTCCGGCCACAAAATTAATGTTTTAAATATTAAAAATCAAGTTTTTAGTCAGATTTATTTTATTTTATTTTTTTTATTTTTTTTTATTTTATTTGGGAAACATACAGTACAATTTGAATTTTTTTTATATATAATATCAAGAAAAATATTCGTGAGTATAGTTTCCTCGAAGCTGGTAAAAAAAACTAAATAAAAAACAATGATAAAGAATATGTGATAAATAATAAATATTTCTTTTTTGCATGTATACTTTTTTTACATAACCTAACCTAACCTAACCTAACCTAACCTCATTATGTTTAAACTATGTATATATAATTTTTTACATTTATACCCTTTATTTTTCTTTTACATTTAATCGTTTGTTGTATTTTAATTATGTATAAACCTGTTGTAAAAGGCTATTAAGCCGTGTAATTAATAAAATAAAATAAAAAATAAAATAAAATTTCAAAGATATTCTACTATGAAAAATATCCCTCAGTACGTCCTCATTGCTTGATGTACAAATATAGAATCCTGAACCTCCGAAATATATTACCAAACTTTTAAAATAGTTCACCTAAGGTTTTATTAATTACGCAGGTACTCGTAGGTGGCAGTGTATGCAGCATCCTTTTCAGCACTATATGTAATGGTATTTTTCTCTCGGCCACATACTCTGTTTTAATAATGTACTTCCTAAAGTTTACATTAATTAATGACATCAAACATGAGTTAAAACACACTTGTTTTGCCTGTCATTTAAAAAATTACGACCTATTCTATTTACGAGCGTATTTTTTTTACTTACTTGAGTAATAATTTTTATAATAATAACTTTGTGATTGGATAAGTGGATACTCCGCTTGTCAATTACTCCCAACATAACTTTGGCCACTCCCCCATTAAAAATTAACCCGTTTACCAAAATGGGTAATAAATAGTTAGTACTACGTCCTGTCGAAGATACAGTGGTTCACGTAATATTACTCCAAGTGGCTTATACAATTTTTTAACTAATTAAAATTAATTAACAATTTTCAATTTAAAATACGTGGATTGAACATAATTTATTAATTAGTATTAAAAAAAATTTACTAAAAATGGACTCTTGTAAATATTAGAAAACCTTTTTAGGCGCTCAAAATGTGCTGGAGGCATCCTGGACAGCGCAACGAATACCAACTCCTTACCGAAACCGTAATTGAAAATTATAGGTGATTTAATGAAAATGCTTGTCATCCGAGGAAAGGTTGAAGGCGCGCGATTAAGAAGATCGATTACTAACACGCTGAGTGGACCTGTTCATCAACACTATCGGGATGACTCCAGGAATGCCACCAGTCGTGTAAGATTGCTAACTGACCAACCTGAAGATTACTCCGAGACGAACAATATAAGGGTTTTATACTGCAAAACAATCAATACAGAAAAAAAAAATTTCAGATAGTCACTAAAACTGATAATAACTTCTAATAATAACTAACTGATAATAACTTAGTAGTTAGAAAACTGATAACAACTAAAACTGATAAAACTGATAAAACTGATAATAAAAATAAATAATAATGGAGTGTTAGTTAAATTAGTATCAACTTCTGCCAGATTTTAGGTCTACCGGTTTTGAGACGTACCCGTCTCTTCGTAAGGACCAACACTACACTACTGTGTTCACAACACTACACACCACAACCATAGTATTGTTAAACTTTCACCAATATTTATCACATGCGACAAGATAAACACGCACGTGATAAATATCGGTGAAAGTTTAACATACTATGGTTGTGGTGTATAGTGTTGTGAACACAGTAGTGTAGTGTTGGTCCTAACGAAGAGACGAATATGTCTCAAAACCGGTAGACCTAAAATCTGGTAGTGGTTTATACTAATTTGACTAACACTCTGTTATAATGTATAAACACAAAGTAAATGCTTTAAATATTTAAAAAAAAAAAACTGATAATTGCCATTAGATTTTTGTTATACTATGGATGTTATAGATGTTATGCATATAGACATATAATGCTTACGACCGGCTCAGCGAGGCTATCCTCATTATTATGTAAGGTTCTCTTAAACTATAACGTTTATAATACCAAAATATATTGCGTGTTTAATTTAATACGGTCAGCCATTATTGTGTGCAGGTTCTCTGTATACAGGTTACCGAGTACCTACTAAATTCACATTCTAGATCGCGAAGCTCGGATCAGTGCGTCGACAAGTCATTACACTGGCTGAAGTCATAATTATCTTCACTTTACTCCGTTTTTACTCCACTTGACGGTGAAATAATTCAGTTTTCATACTCAATCACCAGGCTGACGTGCAATCACCCACTTCCGCCGCTCGCAATGCCACAAAGCCAATTACAACCTACTTCTCGGGGTCATATCTCATAGA
This sequence comes from Agrypnia vestita, assembly GCA_016648135.1. NCBI lineage: Eukaryota > Metazoa > Arthropoda > Insecta > Trichoptera > Phryganeidae > Agrypnia > Agrypnia vestita. The sequence continues at coordinate 38,298 of JADDOH010001488.1, forward strand.
TCCTTGTGGGATCTCCCGATTGGTGAATGTCACATACATCATAATATTAAATGAAGTACTTGTACATAATGGCTTTTTATGTTACAATTGTGCTTAAAGAGCGTCTCTGTGGAACGCTTGTCTCTCTTGACCAACTTCGGAGTAATCTCCAATGGAATTTTTATCGATCAGCGGAAACTCCTCATGTACTGATTTTTGTATATTTTTTGTAAATTCAGTACTTTTATATTTTGTGTTCATTTAATATATAATGAAGCTAGTGATAGAACGTATCTATACTAATATTATAAAGAGGAAATATTTGATTGTGTGTTTGAATTGAATAGGCTCCGAAACTACTGAACCGATTTGAAAAATTGTTTCTTATTCAGAATCCTACATTATCTTTGATGAACATAGGTTATAGAATATTTTCAAAAATGTTAGGGATCCTTATAAAAACTTCGATAATGTAACCCAACGTGTGAAAAAAATACGAAAAAAAAACCTTATATTGCGCACGCTGCGGAAATTATTGCCAATAGAGCAAATTAGTGTACTACAGTTTTATAGAGGACATTAATATCTACAAAAAAGTCTACAATACCATATATCTAAGTATTACAGTTATGTTACAATAACTTATGTTAACATTAGATGGAAACATTGTTTTTTAGAGAACAGCGGACCCTTTGTTTTACCTCACAAACTTATTTTTTACTTAATCCTTAACCCGTGCAACGCCGGGTACGACCAGCTAGTATTTAATAATTTTAAAGATACAACGCGCACTCGCCTTCACATTATAGGTGACGCGCAGACATGTGACTTATCTAAGAAACAAGTATTTGAAATACAGATTTTTGAATATTTGAAATACAGATGAAATACAGAAATACAAGATTCAAAATACGCATTTTCATCTTGTATCTGAAATACTTTTTTGAATACTCGTCTTGTATCTTGCATTTAGATACATTCTTTTGGTATCTTAGTATTTTGCAAATACTAAGATTGCTAAGATACTTTTTTTCCAATGATGTACCTAAAATGAGACCTCATCGAAGAAAAATGAGTGATAAAATGTTTGAAGAACTGGTTTTACTTAAGTCTCAATTAAAACCTTAAGAATATAATATTTTATCTTGTCACATTTGCGCGATCAACGCGATTTATTTGTAAATAATTCACGTAAAAAAATAAATTTACATTCAATAAAATATGTTTTCTTACAAAAGAATTTTATCTTTAAAAAGTATTTGGTTGTATTTCAGATACCAGATTCCAGAAAGTAATTTGTATCTGGTATCTGAAATACTTGATTTTAAAGTATCTTGTATTTTGTATTCCAGATACTTTGTATAGGGTATCTTGTACATCACTGGTGACGGCAAGATAATAATAAATAAAACTTAAACACTGCTGCAGTCGCTTACTTACTTATTATCTCAATTCCTACGATTTTTCAGAACTACTTAATTGTTTTCAAAATCATAATCTTTAATAACTCTTTAACGTATGTAGTTAGAAATTTAATAAAATTAGATTTATAATAGGCGACATTTAGCATAATAGAATATTAGATTGTAATCTACTTCTATATTGCTTTTATTCTAATAAGATTACCAATTTAAAATTAATTCTGGATTTTTTTATTTATTTTTTTATTTAAAAAATAATAGAAACCTAGGAGGTTTATGGGTAACATTTTTGCATGATTCAATATAAGAAAATATAATACATAATATAATTTGGATACAAGGTAATTTTTTTATTGTTGGCCGTGTTTTAATATTTTTGTCACTTCTGTTTTGAACTTGTCAGTGGTCAGTTGTTTGGTCTGTTGTGGCAGGTCATTGTATAGTTTTAGTCCGCTGCAAATTAGTCGGAATTGTCCTGTTTTTGTTCTGGCGTGTGCCTGCTCTATCCCTGCCAAAGTAGGTATGTTTCCTATGAATTTATAGGAAACATATATCTTTTCACAATAAAAATTCTTCCCCAAAAAAACTATGGGCTGCTTTTGAAGAGGTATATTTAATATAATAATCTTCGTATTATATTACATGCAACACCAAGTTTTATATCTAGGATCAATCCCAAGTTTGATATCTAATGTCATCATTTATGGATGTCGATCATTTATGGGATATTTAATTTATTTAAATTAAAGTTCCTGTCCTTCATGACTTTATGTGTTCTTTAGGCTGTGTTTGTAAAATCTATAAATTGAGAAAATTTATTATTTCATCTTATTTACGTCATTTATGTGAATCAATATGAGCAAATAAATAAAAGCCGTAAACCAAGCCATTAATGTCAATCCATTTTGGATTTATATTCCTGTCGACCGAATGACAAAATATAACAGAGTTCTGCATACATTTACGATTATTTATCGCCTTCACATATACATTAGTGGTTCACTAAACATTATTTGAAGTGTGATTGTGACTGCAATTATGATATTTGTATTCGATTGATATAATGATTGGTAAAGGTAAATGATATTCTTAATTTAGCGAACAATCACCGGTAAGAAAAGAAACCTTGAACAGTTAAAATTAAGTTACTAATCACAATCGAATATAAATCACACAATCATATTCACAATAATGGTTTAGCTCGACACATGTCCACTCGTACTTCATTTTTACTTTATATGTGTACAGTAAAGATTTAAGTCAAGAGAAGGCATTTTTTAAAATAATGAATTATTTATTCATTTATTCAAACATTATCGTTTAATACATTACCAATATTACACATATAATTTTAAAAAAATGAGCGAGCTTTACGGCAGCCGCATGTGATGTGTAAAATTTGACATCTCAAAATTAAAAATATCGATTGAACAGCAGCAGAAATTAACATCAAAATTATTAAGTAGTAAATACAGATAAAGAAAATGAATTTGAATTGAATTTTGCCGCACAATGTAGGTACCGTATATATTTTGCATACGCATTTTGTTTAGAAATGTGTTTGGTCAATTATACGTTTTTATTTATTTTCATAGTTGGCGGTAGTGTGCCGCCATACATAAACTTTGAATAAATGTTTAAAAATAATCACATAAATAACATAAAATGTAATAATATAGAATTTAAATTATTAAGGGTAGTTATTGTTTACATTAATGTAAAAAAATAAGTATTTATTGAATAGTTTCGAAGATATAAGCCAAAATACATCAAAGTTACAACATCCACATGCTTGACACCAGCCGTGTAGCATATATACAAAATCAAAAGCGTTGGCTGTTGGATGTTTGCATCTTCGCTGTGATGGCACTTGCTGGACATTGATTTGTTTATAAAAGATGATTTTTTCCATCGCGCATCAGAAGAAGAAGAAGAAAAAGAATTATCAGTCGATAAACTATATACTAGGTGTTCTTTTACATAATAGACATTATTACCTGAAAAAAGTATAAAAATAAATATAAATATATATCTATTAACATAGCCCATCATTGATCTCAACGACTCAATTCTACGTAAAATATACTACATTTCACATAGAATTGAGGGTCGCAGTGCATGTTGGGCGAATTAAACCAGGAAATAATGGTAAGAAAGGTTGAAATGGTTGACGGTGCCAGGAAGAGAGGGCGACCTGGAAGACGTGGCATGAACACATACTGGAAGAGGTCATGTAAATATGTGCACTCGTCACTGTGCGCACTTGTCTGTATGTATACCTGTCTGGCACGCAGTTGTCGAATCGATATGTGTACAATATAATTTCAGAATTTCACTGGGAAAAATATACTTAAATATAATATATTTTTTTATACCGAATCCATTTGATATAAAATTAATTATATACCTATTCGAAAAATGTTTTCATGTTCTAATGCGTGTAGTTTTCTGAGAATATTCTGCCGTGTATATCTAACCTCGGATATACGGCAGAATTTCACAGAAAACTACAACAAGAAAGAAAAATATTTTTTTACGATTTATATATTTTTAAATTTATTAACAGTTTATTTTTTTTTATAGTGGTTGCAAATAATTACCAAAGACAAATATAATAATACATTTAGTAATTATGTTATAAATATATAGAAACCATTTTTGAGATTTTTTAGTGTGTCATCTTTTTCAAGAGCATCTCAATTATAAAGAATCTTTTCAAGTACTTTTATTCAGAAACCACAGAACTAGTAACTATATGTTACTTAGTATGAATTTTGATAATGTATACATTTACTCATAAAATGAATGTATATATATGCTAGTTTATGTACACATTATCGAAATTTAACACTGTCGTAACATATCGAATAGTTTCTCATTTATTACACAGATGACACTAGCGACGCAATAACGCACAGTACAGTTAGTTTTACTTCGAGTGGAGTATTTACCGTAACGTATTCGCTCTTCTTACTCCAGTTACACTCTAATGAATAACAAACTTACCGCAGTGTTTATGGAGGATGTTTTTTTATAACATTGTGCATGGCTAAATGAAGTATGCTAGTAATTTTATTTGCTATTTTCAAGGAAGCTACTGTGAGGCTGGATGAAGCAATATTCTATGCACATATACGCGGTTTGATCAAAAAATACGCGGATTTTTATTTAATTTTGCGGGCTGTGCGAGACCAACTGTCAAATGTTCTGTTGTTGTGTTTGTACACTTGAGGGTCGTTCTCTTCGTATCTTGACAGTAAAAAACATGACCATCCTATTGCTAATATATTTCAAGAAATTAATGTACCATCACTTACAAAAATACACAAAACTTATTCCCTATGCCAAACCTATAAAGATTATTTTATAAATAAATCCCACCACATATTTTTTCTGAATTTGCGAATCACATCATGAATAATAAATATTTTTTTAGTTTGTGTACCTACCATTAAACTTCTCCATCCCATCACATATAAAGGCAATAAAATGAATTATTTATAAATGTTGAAATTATAAGAAATTTTAAATCTCCGATATTAATTTGCTTAATAATATTATATTCACTGCTTCTACTCCTCTTCTCTCAATATTTCCGTTACAAGCGCATTTAAATCGTTGAAATAACATAGTTTATGTAACAGTATTTTTATATTTTATGTCTTCAAAAAAACAGTTCCTGGATTTTGTCCCCAGAGAGATGATTAATATATATATAATTTCTTCTTCAAATATAGTATTATAATATGTCACTACAAATTTATTTTGTGGTGACATATTATAATTTATATAAATTAACTTTGTAAACACCACTTATATATTGAAAAAATTCAACATGTTTCGAAGCCAATGGCTTCTTCATCAGGATAACAAAAAATCAAATTTAACAATCGAAGTATAGATCAAAATATTAAAAAGGTTATATATGAAAAATGATAATAGAAAGTACCTACTTAACATGAAAATAAATTTAAAAGATGACTATTTGCAAAAAGGACCTGATTATTTATAACATTCAACTTACTATTTACACTCTTTCTTATTTCCTAAATTTCTAATTTATCAAATTGTGATTCTGTATAATTTGTATGTAAAATTTGTAAACTCTTATTAATATAAAAAAAATGATGTTTACCCCATGCAACAATAAGTTGCATCTGGTAAACACAAACCCCGAAAATGAGAAACGGAGTATTGTAAAAACTTGGTTTTTATGGGTGAGTTTTTATTTATTTTTTTATTCTTGAAATATGTAATATAATATCCTTTATATTTCGTAATATATACAATGTAAAATATCAGTATATCAAATTTCTAATCAAAATCATGTATCACGAACTTTCTTTTTTTTTTTTAATTTTCACTTTTTTTTCGTATATTGTATATTAATATTAATTCATTAATTAATTAATATTGAATCATAAATTGTTTATAGCGCTCCACAGTATTCCATCGATATTTTTAACCACCTGACCAAAATCCTAAATCAAAATGTTAAATCATAATTGATAGAGTGTAATTACGTACGACCGAATAATTTACATATTTCGCTAAAATAGCCAATGGCACTATTGTTATTGATGTTCTAGGAACAACAAAAAACATTATTTTTTTCAACTACATGACATGACTGATCACAAAAAATCAGCAAAATTATTCATTTGTTTATTTAAGCACTGTTATGTGCCGCTCAAAGGTGACGGACTCGGTCAAGTATTAGCAGCACATTCACATATTCATGTTAAAATTTACTCCTATTTCTCTTATTCCATTTAAATTAATGACGATTTATTAATGTCGTTAACAATTTTAAACTCGCTCATCTTTGAATTTTTAAAAAAGTCTTAATTTTGGAGAATTTATCCAATATATAGTTTATGAGATTTCAATATAACAAGTCGTTGCATACCATACTCTGGAACATAAAATAAATATATTGATTTTTCGAAATTTACTTGTGTTACTCTGTGAAAGATCATTTTAAAAATATATAAAAAAAAAATTATTGTTCGAAGAATATTTTTTTCTTCTGTGCGAAGGCTTGAACTTTGTGGTGACATTATTATTAAAATAAAACACATATCACTTTGTTTTCACCACTTTATTAGATTAAACAATCTACATGTTTCGAGAACAATGTTCTCTACTTCAGGATTATTGGTGTACTGTAGATTGTTTAATCTTCAGGATTACTGGTGTACTGTAGATTGTTTTAAATTGGTTTAATGTAGATTGTTTAATCTAATAAAGTGGTGAAAACAAAGTGATATGTGTTTTATTTAAAAAAAATGTTTTATTAATTTTTTTTTTACATTTCAACAGGCTACTAGGCCCAATTACAGAAGCGAAATACATCACGAAACACCCAGGCTTGAGTAAATCACGCAGATTAAATTGCGACCTCACCGAGAATCGAACCCGGAACCCTCGGTGTGAGAAGCCAGTGTCATACCCACTGCGCTACGAGGGCCGCCTTTTAGCATAGCTTTGTTTCCTTTCACTGATTTATTTATAACGATTAGAACGTTCTCGATGCTAATGCATCATCTTTAGTAATGTTTCTAATACTAAACCTCAGACTAAAAGACGCCGTGAGGGGTAGGTTGGAGATTAGAGTCCGGTAGGTATGTATGTGGGCGTGTTCATTAGGCACAGAAAAGGGGACGTAATAGATGGAGTTTGAATATTGATTATATTTTTGTTAATCGCTAAGTTTTCTAAAATATCAGTTTCTTTTCCTTTTTACATATGTTTATTTAATCTACGCTATCACTGTCGGAACGATGACCTTCAGTTCTCGCGTGGTCTGCCATTTCTGAATTGATTGTAAAGCATTTTACTCCCTTCAAGTGTTATTCGATTCTGAAGGGAATTATGTCCCCTCTTCTGCATCTAAAGACCACGCCCACATGTCCACCGGACTCTAATCTCCACCCCACTCCTCACTTCGTCCTTTAATCTTAAGTTTAGTAATAGTAAAATTACTGAAAATGACGCGTTAGCATCGAGACCGTTCTAATCAATATATAAAAAGAAACCCGTGTTTCCCTACCCGCCAAGTTTTCTCCACAACCGCCACAACCACCCACCGGTGGTTATAGTGGTGGATAGCCCTTGGGGTCACATCGAAAATATGCGAGTTTGGTGGGGGTGGCTGTGCGTGGGTGGGAGTGGGTGACGAAAATGTGATTTCTAGCACATTGTTTTTTATGGGAAGGCCGCAAATGCTTCAGATTGTTTCAAAATAGGCGCGCCGACCGTGTCGGTGAGTCTAGAAGGTTCCGAAAAAACCTGCTCTAGAAAGTTCTGGAAGGAAAAGGTTGTAGAATATTCCCGAAAGTTCTATAAGGTTCTAAACTGAGTGGCGGAATGTGTCGGTGTGTCTAGAAGGTTCCTGTACGTTCTATATGGTTCTTAACTAAGTGGCGGAATGCGTCGGTGTGTCTAGAAGGTTCCTGTACATTCAATAAATTTCTCATAAGTTCTGGAAGGAAAAGGTTCTAGAAGGTTCGCGAAAGTTCTATGACGATCCAAACAGTGTACTAAAAATCTACGCGTGCGAAGCCGCGCGGGCACAGCTAGTCGTCATAAACAAACTAGTTGTTACCCGTCAAAAATGACGGAATAATGGTTCGCGTCTTTGCTAGGCCCTATTTATAGGATTTTTTTGGCAGGTCGTGGATATGCAATGGTGGCAACATCGATAGCGTCCTGCGCTAGCATACGCGCCACCGTGGTTCGCGCCCTACCTCTAGCCATTTGTTTTTTTGGGCGTGAATTCGGACCGACGGACGGACGGACGGACGGACAACGAAATTATTATTTTTGATGGTGAAAGGAAACAAAGTTATAATTTTTTAATATATTTTTAAAATATATTACTTACTAATTCGATATATCATCCGTAATATTTTGAATTAGTGAATTTCTCGTAACATCCAATAAAATATGTTGAAAGCTTAATGTAATAACGATCCGTATAGAAGGAAAAGGGATTGAATTTTGAACTTATATTGCTACTCAAATAGCTCAAAAGCAAGTATATTCATATGGAAAAACTTGTATTCGAGATTTTTTTATATATTTACTTAAGTTTTTCTTAAATCTGTTTGAAAAAGATCTGGATAAGAATTTGAATCATACAAGCAGTCAAGCATTATTTATGATGAAGCATACATTTTTCTTAATAAAGTGGGCTGTCTGTTAATATGAATTTTTGACTTCGATTATTTTTAGGAAAAAAATGAAATTTATTGTCAAACTGATCTCATTTGCACACAAAAAAAAAATTCCTTATGCTGCGTCATATAAATTGCATAAATTAAAAATAAGATAATTAACTTTTTAATTTCAATTAAATCCTGGGGACCTGATAACCCCCAAAAGCTCCATAGAAAAGGACCTATGCGGGATAACACATAACTCCGCAATTTTTCAAGTTCAATTTTTAAAATTAAATTATTTTTTCTCGCCATTTTTAAAATAAATCTTTCGAAATTTTAAAAATATATTTTTTTAATAAAAATATTAACCAATGCTTGACGTAAACTTTGGTAGTAAAAAATATTTTATATGTACAATAATTACAACATTTTTTTTAAACAACATCTAAAGACTATCGATAGACCACATCCTGAGAATCACGATCTACAGCAATGAGGAAACTGATTGGAGAAAATGAAAATCCTGAAACTACGGTACCTACACATTGTTAATAAAGAAATATAAAAATGTTCGAATATAATCTTACCAAAAAATTACCTGGGAATATGATATTGTACTTATATTATAAAATTTTATGTGTAGGGTATAAAAGCAAAGGCAGGAATATCAAAAAAAATTAAAAAATGTTTCAAATGCAGTCACCGAGGATTACTAATTTAATTATAATGAATTCTAGATTTATGTATCTATCCCATTTCCTATAAATTTAATGCTAAATTTCCTGTAAAATCATTAATTCAGTACATTATAAATAATTAATCCTTAGAGACTTCATTAATTTTTTTTTGTTTTCTTTACTTTTATACTCTACATATAATCAAATAGATGTAGCATTAGTATTATGAGAAGAAAATACTGTCTACATTATAAATTATTATTTATTGAAACTGATATCAAACTTGATCTTTTGTAGTTTCTGGGGTATTGCGCCATGTATTTACGATCCTTTTACATCAGCCCCATGATTGACCCCGCAATGGGAAACTTTGGCCAGAAATTTCGTAATTAAATATAATTACATATATGTAAAATTACATATATATAATATGTAAAAAAATATAGTAAAGAGGCAATTCAACAACAAAATATATGGCGCAGGCAAAGGAAAGACCAATAATAGATATTTATGATTGATGATGTAGAGTAGGTACCGCAATATTACTAGGCATATTGTATAATATATGGCTTGCATAAACTTAAACAAAAACCAGCAAACATGCCTTTGTTCAAACATTATACGACGGAATATTAATAATTATAAATTTGCTTTTTTCATCAGGGTTTTATTACAAATCCAATTATTTTTTAAAAAACCTTTTAACATTGTAGTTTATTACAATAATATGAAGCCACCCCCGTTATATTTTTAATCTGCGCTGATAAAAAGGAAAAAATAAATGTTAATAATTTATAGAAATTAACTTTGTTTACACCACTTTTTTTATTGAAAAAAAAATTCAACATGTTTCAAAGCCAATGGCTTCTTCATCAATATATAATTGTCCGAATGAACCCAACAGAACTGTTGTAGATTACAGATTTTTAAGCAACATAACAGCTATAATGTTTTTTAGAGATTGAGTAGCTTGCTCATCTAATGGCTAAGACTCAATCCTAGTGATCCAATAGTCGGTAATTCGATCCTCATTCCAGGAGACCAGAAAGTTGGCCCTATTTTCATAGAATCAGCGTTTTGCTAGTTTGAAAATATTATTATGAGTAGGATTATTGATGTGACACGTATTTCTTAATCGCGTCGCGTAACATCATATGTGTATTTTACTGGGCTTTTCTGCCGTATATCAACAAAACTTTCGTCTGAAATAAAAACCAAATACATTGGAGTACACGGCAGAATAACTCTCTACAAAAGATATGGTCGGAAAATCATTTACTAACTATCCAACTAATCATCACACTGTTTCCACGCAGGGGTAGGCAGAGAAGACAAAACGCCGTATTCTTCCATCTTGGCACACAACTTTCGCTTCGGCTACATTCATACATCTTCACATGCATGCTCTATAGTTGTTGCCGCTTCTAACGGCCGTCCTCCAATTCTTGTAGTATCCGATCATACCAGTTCTTTCGCGGACACCCATGTATTTTCTTAAACATTCTTTCCACGCTCATACGTTCTATACGACCAAACCACCTCAGCACTGCTTTCTTTAATCAACCATCAACCACACAACAGCCAGCATTACATTCACTTCAAATTTGTTCATTATCCACTCTACAGACCAAAGATTTTCCACATAAGCGCCTTGGTAACCGCATTTTCACAGTATTCTGTCTACTTTCACTCCTTTTTTGACAATTCTAGGCTTCACTTCCACACATTAGAGTATCTATCATAAGTCAATTTATGTATCTATCTCTTTCAAAATCATATTTTCTATAAATGAAAAGACAATGTTTCCTATAAAATCTGGAATTCACTACATTATTGATTAGTAATACTCGATGACAAGGTAAATTTTTTTTTTGATATTGCTGCCTTTGCTTTTTCATCCCGCAATTGTTATTTGTTACGTGGACTATCTGTTGAAGATATAAATGACGCATTAGGCCCTGACAAACACAAAGTACCATAGCCTGCAGACCTAATTAAGAAAAAATTGATATATAGCTGCGTTGCCAAATCTAGTATGTTTACAAAATATCTAGCACACGTCGTAAGCAGACACTCACATATTGTGCATTGTACCGTACCTTTCACGCATTAGAAAATGAAAATAATAGCCTTTAGAATATCATGAATACGTAACACTGAACAAAAAATTGCATTCACGTGGTCATCTCATTAAACAAATGTCTTTAGAACACCTTCGTTGTTGTGAAATAACTCCATTGAAAATGAAAACGTGATTAATGGTTGTGAACTGAGAAAATGCATGCATTGTATTTCGCAATGTAAGGAATAAGAAGTGTTGAAATGAGTTCTCATAGTTAAGAGTTAAAGCCACGTATCCGTGTGCATTCTGTTCTAATTCACAGGTGAAGCGGGATCCGAGTACGCTGAGGTTACATATTTCCTGTATACAGAACTTGTAAAACAATACAATTATTCATTGTCTTAAAAATATATGTACTATAGTTGCACGAACAATACGTGTCCACAAATCTGAAACTCAATGTATTAGAATAAGATTAAACTTACGATATCAAAATCCCTCATAGTTCTGCAAGCATGACTCTGGCTTCTCATAACGGGAGTTCGATTCTCGGTGAAATCACATAACAACTTAATTAAGATACCTCACAGAGACAAAGTATTTATATGGAAACGCGTACGGAAGTCTATTCATCTCTGTGATACTTCTATAATTTATTTTAATTAAGAATTATCTCTCTGTGGACAAAATCCAGTAGTTGTGTTCTCAGAACATACATATAAAAATATATATACATAATATCTGTTTGGTTTTCTCTTGAATGATGTTTTTATGATGCGTTTGACTTCAACGAGAAATTAATTTTTAAAGTGTATTTAAAAAATTAGAGTACGTATATAGGTTCTATAATATTTTATGTATTTATTAAAAATGAAAATTTATAAAACCAAATTTATTAATCAATTCAAATCAAATCAACGAAAAAATTATATGTTAATCAATTAATAAAAAAAAGACTTACATATAAGAAGTCGGTATATTGAAGGAAATGTGGCTGAAAAAAACGAGGCCGATGTGGCTTAATGGTAATGCGACTTCCCGGATAGATAGGAGGTCCGGGATCGAGTCCCGGTAGTAGGCAAATATTTTTTCGTTAATTTGATTTTTCTTTGTGTCTTTCTAATTGATTGATAAAATTGGTTTTATTCAGAATTTTTTCCGGAAAATTGCAACCTTACAATAAGAATGTGTTCTTAAATATAATTAAAATTTATGTTTATATGTGCACAATGCTATGAATAAATAAATAATGTATATTTATTATTTTCTCCTTCATTCATCTACTTCTACTTCTTCGTGGCATCTCATTTTTGATTTCATTGAATGCTTCCTACAACAGTACTAGAGCACATTAAAGGGTAACACCACCTTGAGGTATGAAAAATTCATTCAATTTTTTTTTTTGACCTTACTTACTTACTTACATACGTCTTCTAAGCTCCAAAAATATTCAACTCTAAACACAAAACTAAAAACTTGTAGCCATAGTCTCGCGAATTTTTCTTCAAAAGTGAAATTCTGGCTGCATGAAAAGAGAAGGAAACATGCCCGAAACCTGTTAAAAGCCAAGATATAACCATAATTTGAAAAATACTAGTATGTACCTATACGAACATTTATTTTCATCTTTTTAACTATTTTATTTTATTTTATAATTATTTTATTATATGAAATATCCAATTCAGATCTTTTTTTTGTCTATAATAAAGAATTAACACCATTATTAAATTGTATACATTTAATTATTACTATTACTTATTTTTTATGGGCACTAAGATTGATTCACATAATAACTATTTTATATAAATAATAAATGTTTTTGAACGTATACAACTGAAAGTGCACTGTCTGCTAAAATACAGTAAATTACTAGTGTAGCAGACAGGTCGTCAAATTAATGTAGATAAATTGTAGGTAAATTTATAAATAAATTTCTGCCAAGACTTATTTAATTTTGTAAACACTGTAAACATTGTAAACATTTGTAAACATTGAATTAACATTGAACATACGAAATTCATTTAGTTACCGTCCCTGAAATGTCCTTTTCCGTTGCGTGCGCAGCTAAAAAAAAAGCTAAAATAATTCAACTCCTACGCTTGCTTCAAATTGCTATACCTCAATACATTTTTATCATTTTTGAATGTATCCTTAGAACGTCTAGCTATGAGATAAATGTCAAGGTGGTATATGGTGGTATATAGGCTTATCACATCACACGTTCCAGTAGCGACTACCAGGGAGGTGGTACAACTTAACACAACAGTGGTACATGCAATGATATAATAAACTGTAGATATGTTACAAGCGTGAAATCTTGGCAACTCAAAAGTAAGGTAATTGCCTTACTTGCAGTCGTTATCGAACGGACCTTCTTTGTGATCGGGCCCGATGCTACGCGGAAAAAGGAACAGCATATCGTACACTATTGTAAGAATGAGTATGTTATTTTAGTCAACGTGACATCAAATTACCTGATTTTTCTGTCTAGACGCAGAGGGTTTGTGAAATAATATTTGTTGTCTCTTTCAATATTTGCTACAAATGAAAGCCAGCTAGTATGGGAATAACGTGTCTATATTATAATATATCAATGGGTACATGAGTGTGAGCGAAACATGCAATGAATGTTAATAGCGTAAATATATTATACATGAATGATTTTCATGTACTCCCAACAGGCATAACCATCGACAGATACATAAACATTATGTTGCCACCGTTTAAGATTAGCAATCAGAGACATTCTGATTGACGTACTCCGTAATGGCAGAATTGCCGATTACACCGTAATTAAATCTAAAGAAACAGTTACACATTCTATAGAAAAGCGTATCCTTGTCACCTTAAGCCCAATCAAGTATTTTTCACTCTCAGGAAATAATTTTTTAAGAGCCTACCGGGAAAACCACCGAAAATATGGCGTAAGTTTTTAAATAGATATTAAGAATCGTAGATGAGTTATTTTAAATAATATAATACCAATAAATTAATGATCGTACTGTATCCAGTTTGCTTGTAGTTGAATGTTTTAATTAGCTCAGAGTAAGACCTCTCTATATAGGCACTGGTGAGTGAAAATTTTAGTAATTACAAGCTTGATTATTTGTCTAGACAACATGAAAAAAGCTTTAAGATGGTTTAACCTTAACGAAACATGAAAAATGTGGATAAACGACGTAGTGTATAATAATTTTAAATAATGTTACCTGATTTGTTAACAATATAATGTAAAGAGTTCTCACAAAATATTCCAATCCACCTGATTATGTACACCCAGAGCATTCTCATGCATTATTGATGGCGGCTGTCGGTAAGCCATGTGCTGGTTGCGTAAAATAATTAAAATTGATATTTCGGTCTGCACTTGGAGTGGGTACTCAACCTAGTTCGGCACCGATTGTGATCTATGCAAATGTTAGAAAAGCGGTTTTTTCTTAGCCCAAGTGATCTCGTGGCATGTGAGGCAATTAACATGCTCTCTTGAGAAACGACGAGATGCTCCATGACGCAAGATTCATTACTTATTGTACGGTCGCTCGTATCTCTGAAATGCGAACTCGGATAATGGCTAAAATTGAGCATAATTACATACTTCGTAATATATATATACAAATGTTTTTACTTCCACGTTTCATCATCACATCTCAAGATTCTATTGAAATATTGTTTCAGAATGTTAGATAGCGCAACAAAAAATCATTACATTAATGATTGATTAAAAATAGCATAATTAACAATAATTCATCACTAACAGTGAGTGATTTTGAGCGACCGCAACGGGTGGTTTAATGAGCTAGCGAACTTCAAAACACGTGTTTTTTTTTAAACCAAGTATTTATTTCAACACTCGCGTCTAATAAATATGTAATCAAAATTTTGCCTTGACAAAAATACAATTATCACTAAAAATTACGACGCAACGAATTAAATTATATATAGGTATATATAAATTTATTTTTACTTATTTTTTTTTTATTTTGTTATTTTTGCAATTTTTTAATCGAATTTTTTTATTTATCATTACCATTTAGAATATGGGAAATATTTATTTTACTGTCTCTATAAGAGTCAGTCAGTTTAGAGAAGGAGTACAGGTACAAGGTATAAATACGTATTTTAAAACAGTTTCATAATTTTATCATGTATCTAGTAGGTGTTTGTATATATGTTTTTCGATTTCAATTATAAATATTTTTAGAATTATTTTAATTATCAGTTTTTGGGTATTTTCTTATTTTGAACTAACTAACTAACTAACTAACCATCACGCCGTTTCCCTGCAGGGGTAGGCAGAGGGGATTGAACGCCACACTCTTCTATCCCGGCACATCACTTTTGCTTCGGCCACATTCATACATCTTCTCATACACGTTCTACGGTTGTTGCGGCTTTTAACAGGGCCATCCTCAAATACTTGTAGTACCTGATCGTGCCAGGTTTTCGCGGACGCCCTCTATTCCTGTTGCCTTCAACATTCGCCTCATATATTTTCTTAACCATCCTTTCCTCGTTCATATGTAGTGGTTTTATATTCCCCTTCCCATCCAATAATACCATACTATAATTGGGATTAAACAAAAGCGTAATATTTTATTTTAAGATTTTTCATTGATAGGATATTTCTAAGTCTCAAAAATATATAGGCATTTTTTTTATTTCGTTGTTTAGATCATTTATTTATTTTTTCCATAAAAGGTTATTTTCTATTTTGATTCCAAGGTATTTAATATAATTTTTTTCATCAATAGACGGACAATTTTCATTAAAATTTATTTGAATACATATTGTATTTGAATATTTTATTGATACTTTAGAAATGAGGTACAATTTTTGATTTTTTGTTACTTAAAATAGTAAATTATATCCCGTTTAACCGCTTTAGTTTACAGGGAAGAATTGCAGACAACATAGATGTAGATAATAGAATACAAAATACCTAGCATCCGTTTAAACATTTAAATATATTTTTAAATTAACCGACAACCTATCATAAATTCAAGGAAGTTGACAAAGGGAAAAGACGATATGGAAATATTTTGTTCAAAAAATACACAGGAAATACTTTTACTTTCTACCAGGAATTGTCTGCTGAAATGTTGTATGACTTATGACCCGATGACGTATTCGATCCGAAAACTATGGAACTCACAAAATATGCCTCTTCGTAGAGGAAACATGGATGTTAAGAGCAAGTGAGATGAAGGAATTTGATGTTGTTGAGAAGTCGCATGCTTAGTATCAATTTTTTTAATTTTATTTTGGGAAACACAACAGTACAATGTATTCAAAAAATATATATATAATATCAAAAAATATTCATTTATTAGCATGACCAGAAGTTTCCTCGAAGTACTAAGTAAAAAAATGATAAACAATAAATATTTCAAAGATTTAAATTATGATAATGCATAAAATGGGAAGAGTGGGAAGAGGGAGGGAATGGGATTCAATTAAAGAAGTATTAAATTTATCAATAGGGGAATAGACGACCATTCTGTTGACAGTCATTGTAGCCTATACAAGTAGTATTTCTGTTCACAATCCAACCTGTAAAGATTGTTCAAGTAAACCGCAACAGTGAGTATTACTTACACCCCGTGTTGAAGTACTGTATTTTATTAGCTTTGCAGCACATATTTCATTCAAACTTTCATATGCGTGACCACGCACACACTGAACACGGAAGAATTCTCACGATTGGGTGTAAATTGTCCCCCGTCACAGCTACCGCGTCGGAGGATCTTCCAACCACCGCCACCGATGTGGTAGGTACCACAATTACAACTAACCCGCCATTTTTCTTTTTTCACACTCAATCACTTACTATTATTAAGTCTTAACATTTTTTGTTGCTAACTACTATTCATTAATTAATTCATAATAATTAACTCAAAAAACTAACCCATAAAAACCAAGTTTTTATTATACTCCCTTTCTCATTGAATCAGGTTTCGTACCTACTGCACGCTGCATTAAAATTTTTAAAAATCCAAAATTGTACTAAAATTATTTAATTTTTTAAACAAAACTTCGTTAGACCATTTTTGTCATCGACACGAGTTTGCCTGCAAAGTTTCAGTTCGATTGGATCACGGGAAAAGGGTTAAAAATCGATCCAAAATTTTTTCGGCAGACAACAAACCGCAGACGCTACGAGTTAATAGAAAGGGAGTAAAAATATCTTATCTCACTTTACATCTGTGAATCTTTTTAATTGGTCTATGAAGTGAACACTATTTTTTTTCATTATATGTTTAAAAACTGTTTAGATTCCTTAATAAATAAATAAAATTTAAGTATAAAACAGTATAAAATAACATATTGCCTACACATATTGTATACACGAGTATCCATAAAACGAATGCACTTTGGAGAGCAATGTTAACTTATGCTTCAATTTAGTTTAGCATCTAAAAATTCCTGATTTTTTAGATATCTATAAGAAGATGATAAAACTGCAATTGTTGTAGCTGCAGCAAATATGGATGTTGAGGCAAATAACTTAATTTATGCTCGATCCTGTGCTTTCTACAGGGAAATTTGAACCTGAAAATTGTATAAATATGGTATATTACCATTTACTAGCGTGATGTCAATCTTTGGTTCTGTTATGCTGCCTGCTGACTACAAACTTTTACAAACTCGCCTTTAATATTTATATATCCGATAATTTTTATGTTTCCGCGTAAAAATGAAGTGTTCATTGCGAAGTAAGCAAAGAATTTATGACTTCTTACCAACTTTGCCATACACAGAGAACTATGCGTCCATAAATATATAGACTGCTTAAGACCAGAGACTACCGAGGATACTTGCCAGAACACTAGTTGAATACAAAGGATCAGGTCGATCTCCAACTTGATGGACCAGGTAAATGCTAACTGTCCTATTGGTATGACTACCCAAACTACGGACTACACAGAAAATGGAGGAAAATCGTTAAGGACATAAGCAGATCATAACCTGGTGTAGGTCACAATTCTTAATAATAAGTCAATTGACAAAAAATTGTATTTTAATTTTAGGCTATAGTTACTAATATAAACGAAATATAAATTAAATTTCTTTTTTCCTGGTGTAATAAAGAGTTCTGATGTCAAATTTCAAATTTTGGCGCAAGCAAGTTTAAAAACACTTATTTTAAGTTTAAAAATGATACATTTTTGACACTTTACGCCATAGATGCCCATATAAAATCAATGTTTTTGCTGTTTTATTCATAGAAATTGACAAACCACGTTTATCATAAGTGGGTCCATTCATTATCTTTCACGTCAACTATTTGATCCTGCATTAGGCCGGCGCGGCGCGACGGCTTGCTATGCAATATAATGAATGCCCCGCATTAGCTAAGAAAAAATCATTGTGAATTTGAATTTGGAGATTATTGTTCCCAAGAGCTTATCTCCGTTTTTAACACAAAATTGGCCTTTTCCCCACCGGATACGATAATGAAGGATAATTTTCTATGGTTTCTTGTGTCAAAAATGTTTCGTTTTAAACTTAAAATATCTGCTTTTAAACTTGCTTGCGCCAAAATTTGACATCATTTATGTAATCAGGACCCTTTATTACGCCAGGGAATTTATTTTTATGAAATTTTTGTTTCGTTTGTATGACGAACTTATTCCTGATTTTAATGTGGTCATTGTTCTTCATACACTCCAGGGTTTTTTACTTCCCCAAACGTGACAGTTACTCGTTGGCATATTCACTGAGCTTCGTTACTGAAGATATATTTTTGAGAAACATTCACACTCTCTAGAAATATTTTCATTTAAATTATCACTCACTTGCGACGTTGCACCAAGGATCAAGTAACACGCCTTAAATTAATAAAAGATATTGCAAAATAAGATGTCATTTGGTGTATCGAAACTCTTTGGTACGAAAAATCTCCTATAAAACAACAGAAAATAAATAAAAAAACTCGGAAACTGGGTGATCTATGTGATCGTAATTTAGTTTCAAATTAAAAATTACATCGTTTAATATTACAGAAAAACAGCATAACAGATACAGATATAGATCTCCGTAAATAAAAGACAACTAACACTTCGCTCAGCATCAACATTTAATACAAATAGGTTAACTGAAGTAAATCGCGTCCACAAAACTAATTTCGGTGATCGTGCTTTCACGGTGGCTGGACCAAAGCTATGTAACAAACTACCTAATAAACTGAGACAAACAGACAGTTTACCACAGTTCAAAAAACAAATTAAGACGCATTTATTTAGACATTCCTATAAAAACCTATAGAATCTGACCACAACAACACAACCTAATGTTTTCCACTCCTAGTGTGCACCCCGCGAAAACACCTAATTTCTTCAGGCACTCCCAACTATTACAGTATTAAACATTAATTCCATTTCCTGCATGCCACCTAGTGAATAAGTAATAGTAAAAATTTAGCAGCAAGTTGTTTTGTAAGATAATTTTCTGTGTAAAGCGCCCTTGAGGTTAGTATTCGCGAAAACGGCGTGATATAAATTATCCAAATATTATTATTATTATTAAGATGCTTTCAGAAAACATTTGAACTTCTGTTTTTTCTTTATTACAGATCTCCACACAAGCTTTATCTTGTTTTAAAATACTCCATTTTTCAATCTTCAAACAATTTAAAAATAATAAAATAGGTACCTACCTACATTCTATCACTTCCAAAAAAATGATTTTCCTAATTTTACAACATTATACATTATCTTATATCTATAAGTAAGATAAGGGCATCATATTTCAGCTGCTTGGCATGTTTTTAAATATGATTTTGGTTGTAACACTTTTCTCTTAAACTTTCTCCCGAGATCAATTTTTCTAGACTCTAAATGATAAATAAACGCCTTTTCCAAAAAAGCACATAATCCAAATCCCCAATTTGAAAATAAGAGGCTCCTTTTATATGTGTAGATATTTTTATCCAATAGGAATAGACTGCAGGGGATGCGATGAAAATATTTTTTTAAATACGTGATTTATGAATAAAATCATTTACGGACGTAGTCATTATTCACTCAGTGCGTGAGGATATAAAATCAGTATTGAATCGGACTATCAGTTCAACACATATTGGACGCACAAAATGAGTCACGTTCATTTTGAATTATAGTTCACAATACATCATACAAAATTGAATCGCAGTTACCCATTGAACTGGGTCCAGTTTTCAATTAGTGCGTCAACCTATTTCAGAAAAATGCTTCACAGTGCTTTGCGACAGGGCTGTGCAAAACGTTGAAGTTATTCAAATAGGTACATTATTTTCATAATTAAATAAATTCACTTGTTTAATATTGATAGTGTAAGCATTGTAAATCTTGTTCTTTTTATATGTATGTTCTGAAAACACAATTAATGGAGTTGTACTCTACGGGATGATTATTTGGCCCTTGAAATATATGGACGATTCCTATTTGAAATATACACCTGTATAAATTTCAAAAATTCGATGTATGGATGTTCGCGTATTCTCCTTCACTTCGCTGTTCTTGATAGTCCAGGTGTTGCGATTTCATTGTATTTAGTACCAATCGAAACGCCACAGACCGAAATTTCTTCCACATCATCCGCGATGAGATTATCAGTTTCATCGCGATCCTCTTCGTTCTCGATTTCGTCACACGTTTGCTCGAAAATTGTCTCCATTTCTTCCTCTTCATCACTATCTTGTAATGGAACCTACGAGTTATCATAGGTACCACTGCAATTCGTGCATATAACGGAGCACTTTAATTCAGCCTTTCTGCATCCACAGGCTTTCTGACATGTCTTTTCGCATTTGCAAGAAATAAGTTTTAACAAGCTTTCCGGAGCTGGTGGCTCGAGTGTGGTGACAGAAATTAGCTCGTTCTTGTTTCTGTTCCATCCCTATTACTCTACATTTTGTTAATTCCATTACCATGTTCTTACGTTGGAATTGGTGCACATTGTGTAGAGTGATTACTTAAGCCAGCTCATAAAGGTTGTAAGCCCTGGACCACTGTACGAAAGACTTACGTACACGTTTATCATATAAATAGCTCGTTAATTTGTAACAAAACTATTTAATATTCGTATGAGTAACTAACTCGTTGGTGCAGTAGTCATGACGCTCATCTAGCGACTGTTGGTAGATGGTATTGAGTCCCATTCCAGAATACAAGCAAGGTAGTCCCATTTTCATAGCACAAGCGTTTAGCTCATTTCATCTCGTCTCATCTTCTTCCCCTTGTCCTATTCGGGTTGGGGACCCACTGCATCGACAAGGCGCCTCCATTCGTCCCTGGCTTGCGCTGATTGTGCGGCCTCCGTCCATTGTAGTCCCATCCTTTCCTCACACAGTTTCTGGTGTTGCCTCGCTCAACTATGTCTGGGGCGGCCCACTGGACGTCATCCCTCAGGAAGCGCACTCAGTATTTTCCTAGGAATTCGGTCATCAGACATTCTTAGTCCGTGCCCAAGCCATCTCAGTTGCGATTTTTCTATGAACAGTAGCAATGGTTCAATGTTTAGATCGTCTCGGATCGTTGAGTTTCTTATTCGATTCTATTTCGTAACCCTTGCCACTCCTCTCGAGTACTTCATTTCGGCCGCTTGGCGTTTAGCGTTTAGCATAGTTTGAAAATAATAAAAATATTAATGCGACATGTATTCCGTGTGCGCATCTCTATTTAAAAAATATAATACCTACAAGTTTATAATTTCTCAACGATAAAATATTATTCTTAACATTTTGTTCCCCTAATTTTCATAGAATGTTTTTTAATTATAATTTAATGTCACAAAGGATAATTTAACGAGCTTCAGGTAATCTGTACATAAAATTTTAAAAATTAAATTTAGCTACCAAGCATTTGGCGGATTAAGTATTTCACTAACAACCCAATTCTGCGAAATGAATGACATTTTTTTTAATTATATTATATTACTAAAAATTCGTAGAAAACTTGAAAATGCAAAGAATATATTCCCGCACACGAAACAGACAATACTCTCGCACTTGGGTGAAGCGTGAATCGGTGTGAAGTGGTATCTTTCTTCCAGGTCTTCCGCTATTTGGGCTGGCTCCGACTGTTATCGCGCTAATGGTACCCGCTAAAAGTTAACGGTACGTGAAACCATCTCGATATGTCGAGAACAAACTGCAAAATGTACATCCCTGAATACCATTTTTAAACTTTTTTTATACAATATTTTTATATGTTCTAGGAACACAAATTTTTTGATTTTGTCTACATAATCTTATAAATTATAAATATATCTTATAAATCTTATAAATTGTCTACATAAGGATAATCACTAATAAAGGTTAACAAGCTAATTCGTCAACAATGATGGCTTTTTTATTTTTGAATTTCAACGAGTACGTTAAGTAATTAATTATTAGTTATATATATATCAATTAGTCAAAATAACAAAGTGTATTGGAAAAGCAATCTAAAATGTATTATTCTCTTATGTGTACTATTTGAAATCATACTGCTATTGATAACACAATGAAATCAGCTATTGCATTCTAGTTGCAGTTATGGATGAACATTCGAAATTTTATGTTTTCAGGATCAAATAAATATATGATTTTTACATGAAAAAAAATGAAAATTATTTTCAGGCGTATTCTAATGTATGTATTAAAAATTCATTGATTTATTAAAAACCATCAGAATTATTAAAAATAATATTGCTTTTGTATTTTATACGCCCGGTATACCATCGGGCGTATCAAATATAATTTTAATGAAAAATGTATAATAGAGCTACAATGATAAGCATAAGTAAATAAATGGAATAGTGTAGGAAATTTATAAAGATCATAAAATAAATATTAGTGAAACAAGTATACAAATTACTTTCGGAGTATAGTAATTTTATTGCAATATATCTTTTCACTGTACGAAACATTATTTTGACTTTATTAAAGGTATAAACATTTTGAATAAAATTTTTATGATCTAAAAAAGAATTTTCATCGAGTTAGTGGAATGATTTATATATTTTCCTTTACAGCTTTTAGATTGTTTGAATTGTTTTAAATGACATTAATTTAAATAACGAAATACGTTTGTTTTACCTGTGTGCTAGCCCTAGTAATTGAGCTGTCAATCAGGGCTACACTTCACCTTGGCACATAAAGTTTTACTTTCACCTCTCCTTTACAGCACACAGACAATCGTACACACGTACACGCACACCGGTGTCTATTGATTGGACGACATTGAATAATGTTATTAGATTGAGTACAAGTAGGAACTGATCATGATATTCGGCTTCCATTCAGATTCCACTCAGTTTATTTAGATTAGTTCAGAGGTATACTATTATAATCCATTTATCATTTCACTGAAATAAATAATCAATTGAATTTTATTATATAATTAATAAACTGTTTTCTCAGTCAGGAATTTATATTCCTTAGATTCAAAATGTTTCCTAAGATATTAAACAAAATAGAAGAGACCATTTTAATAAGTCGTAAATCTCTAAAATTACGCACTCAAAAAGTATGCCATCGAAATCCCATTATTTTACATGTAGTTCAGTTACAAAAGCCGTAGCAAAGGCATTCGAGGAAATTTGAAGAAGATTAAGCCGACATTATATTAGGGATATAAAAGCAAAGGCAGCATACCAAAAAATTAAAAAAATGTTTTGAATATAGTCACCGAGGATTACGTATTTAAAATGTATTGAATTCGAGATGTTAGTGGAACTATAGCAAAGATAGAAATATCCTCGTTGTGTAAAAATCAAATGTAGTAATATCCAATTCAACCTCGACCCCCAGCATGTGTTATATCCTTGGCTTTACCCAACCGAGTTCCTCCAGGGTATGCTTGGCTACAATAGTTTAGAGACTAGAAGGAATGTATATCTGATTACGCATTTTTATCGATTGTTGCGCGGTATGATCGATAATCTTGAAATTATGCGGAGCATTGGTTTGTGTATTACCGATAATTACCTAAGACAACAACATAGATTGTTTCACATTCCAATATACAGGACTAATCTGTCAAAGGTTATGCCTCTTGGAAGAGCTAAACTGCTATGCTGAACAATATTACTCTGGATATTGATCTGTTCCATGTCTCTGAGAGGGTATTCCGAAACAGGATTCTCTTACACCTTTGATGTGAATTATTTTATATATGTTTAATATTTGCTTTTGCTTACATATATGTTTATATATTTCTAAATTATTTATAACATTTACAAATAAATTTTGTGTTTGTTATGTAAATATTATATAAAAAATAAATAAATTGAAATTGAAATATGATATGATAGCCACTGGATACTCTCGATTACTGAGAGTTAGTCACTATTTTGTAGCAAACACAGCAATAACTATATTTATAAGTTTTATTTTTATTTATATACGTTTATAACAGTAAATCTGTGAAAATTTATTGTAGGTTTCGTAGATTCTAGGTAAATTATTTTTTTATTTCCTTGAGAAATGAAATTTTTTGTATTTGTATTAGAAAAATCTAGGTGGAATATTGTCGCCTTTGCTTTAATAACCCTCGTATGAAAATAGTAAGATGTTATATGGATGTGACAAAGATATATCCTTAGATAAAAAAAACAGACAAGAGCATTAGATATAATTGAATACACCACCATTGAATTGAATTGAATACCAAGAAAATGAAAATGGGCGGGCAACGTCGCTTGACCGCTGGACTAACGAAATGAAATTCTGTAGAAATTGGTACGTAGCAAAGAATAACAATGAATAGAGATATGTGGGAGACACTTGGGGAGGCTTTCATCTAGCAATGAATATAAACGGCCGATAATGATGATGACATTCAATGAACCTACGTATAACTGTTTTATTAGGTATTGAAAAAAAATAATAACTATTCTGAACAATATGATTTAAAATTGAAATAGTTTAAAGTAAAATGAAAATTACGTTTAACAACCCACACAACACAAGCCGACGATTTCACACAAAATGGTATCAAAAGGAAATGCATCTAAATTTTCATGAAATCAATTAAAGGCAATGTGACATGAATATTCTAACCATCTTATTTGAAGCGCTCGTGTTCTTTCGTTTCTAAACACATGATAGAAAAGCAAGCAATTTACCGCATGCTCAGAAAACTTAAATATAACAAAATTTCTTGGAACTTGAATTTAAAAGGAAATTCAGGCGTGTAGAGAAGTTCAGGTGTGACTAGTAATCGTAGTGACCAGTATGTGACTAGTAATCGAACAAGAAATTGGCCTAGAAAAATGTGACCGAATGCGGGTGAATATGAAGATGGTCACGAGGCATAGGGCTTCTAAAAAAACACGTTGAAAAAATATATTCTCCACTTATACGTTTTTAAAATATGATAAAATAAAAAATTACAATAACTCTATTTCGACATGGACAGAAAGTATTTCTGTTTTTGCGAAAATTCACAAATGACTGGCTGATATGCAGGGTCATCAGAGATAAGCATCACACCAGCCCTGATGATGGACCCTGCATATCAACCAGCTATGTATATCAGCCATAGAAGTTAGATATACACGGCAGAATATCCCAGAAAACTGCAGATAGAAGATTCTGAACTGCCGTGAAAACCTGAGAATATTTTTAATTCACAACTCAACTATATTACGATTTTAATGTTTTTTTTAATTTTATTTTATTTATTTAAGAACGTGAAAGAAACCAAATATTATTATCAATATATGACGAATGTATGGCGTTCTATTATTCCATATTTATGGCGTGATTTAATGCAATACATATAATATGTATGTGTTTAAACACTTCTTAAAAACACTTTATTATTTAAAAAACACACGTCATAAAAAACGGTTATTTTTCATACCCATTGTACGTGGGCTTCTGGCGGATGGCGAGTAGATCTCCACTCAAACAAAACATAATTGTTTTTCTCAGAACTAAATTGAATATCATATATTCATTTATCACGGTTACTTCTGACATTCTTACTATACCCCCAACTACTTGATGGCCTCATGGAATGGGGCTTGAACCACCAACCAAAGTATGACTAGGCGAGAGTCTTATACGCTAGATTAATGAACTTATCAATCTGTAAAAAGATTTAACATACTCAAAATATTCTGAATGAAAATACTGGTAAAAAGGAATTTAATAAAATTTGAAATATATTTCTGGCGTATCCTAGTGTAATGCTAGTAATTCGGATGAATTTCATTACACAGATAAAGTATATTGCTATCAAATTCCATAATCAATTATAGATGTCTCATTAGCGACATCTGTGGGCATTCAGGGGGAATGAAAAAGCTTTGGTGCAGGCAAATATATATACAACTTCCAAAAATTAGTAGACATGGTATATTCTATGATGGGTGAAAATGGCAAACGTTACATTGTGTAAAGTGATCACTTAAGCCAGCCGTACGATAAGTCGTAAGACAACTGTGTACAGTCAGAAGACTTCTATACCTACTTTCCCATAAAAATACAGTTTCGTCTCTGTGAGACATCTATAATATACATTGATTAA
>JADDOH010001489.1:0-36128 GCA_016648135.1 Agrypnia vestita
CGGGTTACATAGGCTACATTGCCACTCTCCTCTTTTATCCTTTCTCCTCCCTCTGATTTAATTTTAATGCAAATCTGTACTGTTCTACTAAATTTCACATACATATTTTTTAGGATCTGGCGGTAAACATCCATGCCACCCTAGATTAAATGAAAACATTGTTTTTTTAGAGGCCTTGCAAAACAATGGAATCTTTGTTTCCCCAGACAAACTTATTTTTTACTTAATCCTTAACGCTTTCAACGTCGGGTACGACCAGTTAGTTATTTAATAAAATGAAAACATTAGTCCGTTTCCAATTTTTTTTTAATTTCAAATAGTCCACATTTATTAAGTTTCACTTGTCTGTCAGCCGGATGTCAGTGGGATGTATTGCGTATGAAAATAAAATAATCATTTATCACTTCTTCAAATAGATCAAAAAGATTTTATGATGACATTATTAATATAATTATTAGGAATATACTTTATTTTCACCATTAATTTGTTGAAAATACCAACGTGTTTCTGGGCCAATGAACCCTTCATTTAATTTTAATATTTTTTTAGGTTAAATATAGTAATAGTAATCATTTATGTCTTTAAAATGCTGACGCGTCATTTTAATAGACTTCGTACATGCCAGTGATATCTGTCGATTTGTATTACTTTAATAGTGATGTTTGAATTTTGAGGCTTAATTCATTGCTTGAAGATTTTTGTAACAAAGACTTAAAAGTAGAAAATAATATTGTATTTACGACAAAATAAAAAAATGTCTAAAAAGGAAAAAAGTTTTAACAACCACAGTATCAATATCCTGTGATCAGTGAATTATTTAGTACAATATTACTTTTAACTATTTACCTGTTTTATTTACCTTTTAATATTTAGCTGTTACCCATCAAAAATGAAGTGTAATAGATGTGTGTAATAAATGGCTCCTTTATATCAATTTTGATGTCATGTGATACCTAGAGCAGTACTCACCTATAGTTTTTTATGCCTCGGCTAGGTGGGTAGGCGGACTCTCTATACCTCAGGTGTAGGGTGGGTTCAATATTATTATAGTTCATCGACCAGTTGACCACAAATGAAACACAAATTTGTATGAACATTAAATTTATGAAAACTTTGGCGATTTTACAATTTACAAAATTAAAAAAGATAATTTACAAATATAAAAATTAATATTGTTTGATAATTTCTTCTATGGTCGGGACCATTTCGTAAAGGTCACACTTCAATACATGGATAAAAACAAATGGCTCACTTTGTCTTACTTGAGAGTTTCACTAGGACTATCACCTGCGTCGGCCCGTCGGGGGACGAGGCGTACTGCTTGGGCGGCCCGCCTCACGTCATGGACCGCGCCTGGAGTCGGGACGGCGGCGAGTTACACCCGTGGCTGTGGGGGGAGGGCGGCAGAGCGGCAGATTGCCCGCGTAAGCGAAGGCGAGTCGGTAGGGCGGCAGGTTGCACCAGTGGCTGTAGAGGGGAACGGCAGGGCGGCAAGCCCACGCGATTGGAGACGAGACAGAGGGCGGCAGAACGACAGATTGACGATCGCGAATAGATTGCGTCACCATTCAAATTGTTTAAGATAAACTTATTTATTTGTAAGTTGAATCAGCGCTCCCGCGTCCGAGCGGGGACGCGCAAAAATTATGTTTTTGCGTATGCTCTGTGGTCCGTTTCTTCCCTTGAACTGATGAGCGCGTGGGGCGCTACACATGTGTGCTTTTAAAACGAAGCATGTGGAAGTTTCTGGAATGTGTGAAGAAACAGCTTGTAGGTGCAACGAGGGGTAGCTATTCTGCGGGGTAAGGGACAATAACGGCCGAAAAGGTCGAAACAGATGTTTCTTTGCAAACCACGGATCTGGACTAGAACGGGCGCGCGATGATGACATTTTTCGGCGCTATTTAATTTTTTTAAATGTAAAATATAAAGTAAAATTTGACACCTTACAGAAGGTACTTTTAGATGTCGGTTCCTTAAGTGTAAGTATTTATTTATTTTTAAAAATAAATAAATACTTACACTTAAACAAAACAAAAAGAAAAAAAAAGTTTTTATAAGATAAGTTGCGGACGTTACAAAAAGTTACAGACAGACAGACAGAAAACTAAATTATTATTATTGGAATGTATCGTACTTTTTTGCGTGAACAAAAAAAAATCGCCCCACGCTTTTCATTCTATTTGATTCTGACATCATATTTCTTTCAACTTAAAGTTCACTGTTCTTTATTTGTACTTGTTATGTTCGGTATTTATGCTAGTTAAGGTCACACTTCTTTACATTTATGTCGAATCGTGGGTATAAAATGATATATGTTGAAAATGTCCACACTATCCCAACTTCCACCAACAACCGGTTTATCAAAGGCAAGTTACACGAATCGGAACAATTAGGCTTCGATGCAACGGAGCATTGTTCTCGTGGATAATTGCAGTGATAATTGGTTCATCTCCGAACGCGATGCGTTTTTGACTGGTCCATTTCCGTTTTTAACGTGCCGGCAAGAGAGATTTCACAAAATGAAAAATCGCCGATTGCAACAATTGCGATTTCATCGTGTTTATCCAGAAATTTTATGACAATATGTCTTTTGGAATATTTCGTGAAAAATAGATAGATTATTTCATCACATTTTTAAATGTTTGTTAATTTTGTCTTTGTATGCCCAAAATAATTAAATTTTGCGTTTTATGTCTGCGATATAACGTTTTTAAGGCTTTTTTTTTTTAAATAAAAAATTTAATTTTAAAATTTTGCGAACACGGAATACGTGGCACATAAACATTCTTACTATTTTCAAACTAAGCTATAGGTACGCTTGTGCTTTGAAAATAGGACTTATTAGTCCCATTTTCCTAAATCCAAATAATTATTTGGATTTCTATCTTATTCTTTATCAGTTCAATTATATTTATCTTTCATAAAACTTTCACTTTATTCAGTGCCAAATGTAACTCTAAAACATTTTTTTAATAAAGATACGAACACGGAGAACGTGTCATATCAATATTCTTACTATTTTCAAACTAATCTAAACGCTTGTGCTATGAATATAGGACTAACTTGCTGGTCTGGAGTGAGATTCGAACCCGCGACCTTTAGATTATTAGGCGAGAGTCCTAACCACAAGATCAACAAACTACTCAATTTAAACGCTTAATATTAAAAACAATGTAAAAAAACTATAATAAGAAAAACTGGATAAAGGTTGTTATAAAGCTATGTGTAATAATAATGTATTCAATAAAAAGCATATTAAATTAATCATTAAGCATAAACAAAGCATAGAGGCGAAATACTTACAAAATGCATAATAAATACGAAATTAAAAAAACAAACACAGCGGCTTGGGCGACAGTTGTCGTTTATACAAAACAATATTATTAAAAATCTGTCGCTAGATGTCACCCTACCGACAGATTTTTACATATATCTTCCGAATCGTCTACGTCACGTGTGCACCTGGTAATACGAGGCTTTTTATTCCACTCGATGGAGCCAGCTGAGTGGTATGCTCCATCATAGCTTTTCACCCCATTGGGTCTCGTTCAACCACGCCGTAACAAGGTGCTTTCTTAGCGGTTAGACACATAAATTTTGCTTTTCGTTGGATTCACAATTTTTTCTTCCCTTTCCCAGTCGTAATTCGTTTTGTATGGCTCATAATGTTACGCGGCTTGTCGGCTCAGTGATGGAGTGAGAGTCTTAAATCACGAAAAGGTTTAAAAAATCTAATTTTCTTTATAAAATTGTTAAACATTATTATTTCTTCTAATTTAATAAATTTCAATTTTTTATAGGTACTTATTCTTTAACTTTTAAGTTTTTGTTAACCTTGTGTTTATTTGAGCCCCCTTTTTTTACAAGGATTAATTGTCTTATGTCAAATTGTATATGTCTAACATTAAAGCTTATGAATTTATTATATTCGATATTACTTTTGCGGTGGTCCAGAGCCGTCGCGACTCTAGCCGCGTGCACCAAGCCAACAACCATCAGTCATGGCCTCAATATGATAATAAAGTACTCAGTGTCATTTTTTTTTTAAGATAAGTATTCAGATTAGTACTACATATCTTCAACAAAACATTATATACAACACTGAAACCCTTTCTTTGTTAATTTCCTAGTTCTATGGGAATGCATATCGCACAAGTATTAAGTACTGCGTCATTTTATAAAAGGCCTAACATACGTGAGGTACCGACGTGTGGTAGTGTTGACAAAATTAATGACTTACCATCACGCCATTTCCCCATGGGGGTAAGCAGAAAGGATAGAGTGCCACACTCTTCTGTCCCGACATACAACACTCGTCTATCCACATTCATACATCATCGCATGCAAACTCTCGCTCTCGACGGTTGTTGAGGCTTCTAACGGGACCATCTTCCAGTATTTGGTTGCATCACGTCTTCCGCGGTCGCCCTCTCTTTCTGGCACCGTCAACACTTGTGTTACATGTCTTTTTTGCCATTCTTTCCTCATTCATTCGCTCAACATGCCCAAACCACCTGAGCGACTCTTTTTTAATTCTATCAATTGTGCTAATATCAGCTTTACATTCATTCCTAATATCTTCATTCTTTACTCTATCATAAATGGATTTACTATATCATATCTATTATTAAAGCGTATAAAATAGCATAAAATGAGCGAAAAGACTTTGTTCACTTTTTACCTCGTAGGTATCTTAAAATAAAAATTCTAGTAATTAGTGCTTCAATAATTTCCAATATTTAATTGTAAATAGTTTATATAAATAAAATTGATAAACCACGTGTATTTATTAAGTTTTTTTCTGTATAACTCTCAAATCGATTAATCAAAAAAAAAAATTAGTATCATAAATCAACGTTCCAAAATTCTAATTTTTTATTTGCCAAACATTTCCTTGAATTTAATATCTTTATATAAAATTGTCGTAGAGATTCGAGATTCAGCTTCTCCCTAGGGATTCCTCAGTGCAGCGGCAAGCCTTGCATTTGTAATGAAATTCTAGATGTCTTCCCTACTTTCTATTCCGTCTTTTAGAATGTCATTCGCCAGTCTTACCCCATTAAAAAAATATCTTAATAGAAAAAAGTTGTTCCGTGATTAAATTATACGGAGAGAAATTGCACATGAAAAATACAAACATTAAAAACTTTCCATTTTTCAAAAGCAAACATTTTATATTTACATCATAAAATAAGATCATTGGAGCTCAGTAGAGCTCAGTAGCTCAGTTACACTGGCGCCTTGTACCGAAGGTTCCAGGTTCGATTTCTGGGGAGAACACAATACATCTTTGAGATTTTCTAAAGCTTGGATATTTTTGTGACATATTTCTCTGCAGTAAGGCCTTATCGCCTGTCACGTGTCACAAAAATTAATATTCTTTTGGGTTTCGGTCTTGTACATTAAAAAATTAAAGTAGCCAAAAATTCAGTACTTCATTGTGTAAAAAATATCGAGGACGCCTCATTATCGAATTCGGTCTGTATTGGTAGGTAGATATTTATTAATTATTGTTTTGTTATAACTAATAATGATTGATGATGCCTTTGGGACGACATCTAATATTCGCATATTGATAGATATTGAGCTTCAAGGATTTGATTAGTTTTTCGAAGGATCTGTAGTCTGAGGCTTAGATCGATATTTTTCGATATTCTCATCGAAAGATATCGATCATGTCGGAAGCCGCAGACAGCACAGCCCTATACCTTTTTTGGGAGAATATTCTGGAAGCATGCGCAAATGTCTATAAATAGAGGGAGAGACGCGAGTTCTAACACTCTCCTCGTAGACCCCGTTCATCCAGTGTTTTATAACTAGTCTTAAGTTTTTATTAAAAAAAGTATTGTTGAAAATCGGTGTATTCAAAAATTAAATAAATCTTGTAAGTATATTCCAAATTCTTCTTTTTATGCTCTGCTTCCCGAATTATATATGTATTCCAATATTTAGATACCCCAGTATTTAAATACCCCTTAAATAAAAATAAAGCCATAAAAAACAAAAAATACCAGAGAACAAATAATATCCCCTCGCGCCCCTGCCACATTGGTGACCCCGACTACAACAGAACACATTAAATTCTTTTTAAGATTAAATCCAAAAATTCAAATTATTCGCGCGAAGCATACCTACCTTCAGTAGTAACAAAATTTCATCGCGTATCACATTCTGATAAATACCCAGTCATTAAAATAGTAAGATAAATTAATTAGATACAACAAAAGGAAACAGATTAAAAAAGGATTTGGAATTGTATATTAATTTTTAATAATTGTGTCTATTTTGAACTTGATATAGTAATATTTATGTTAAAGCGGGGCCTACGACGAGAGTCAAGTTTCCAACCAATATGGTAAGAGCGAATTATTTATTTATTAATCAATTCAGTTACTTTCACGGAAACTTAATATAATCATACTTTCTTTGCCTAATTATTAATTTTACATGTTTATATATATATATATATATATATATATATAGATTTAAGACATTTTAGATTATTAATATAAGCTTATTTTTGATGCCAAAAAAATATACATCGGGCGACGCCATTTTTAGAAATGTCGGCAGAACCGTGAGCGTGTGTACAGTTTAATATTCGTTTAAGGTAGAATTTTTGGAAATATCTTTACTAATACGAGTTAAGGGTTATCTAAAACGTTGTGTTTATGTTAATAGCATAAAAGTTACATTAGTGTAAACTTAAATCTGTGGATTTACGGATTGACAACGTCCGTTCAATAATATGGGTTATTTTTGTATTTCAATACAAGGAAAAAAAGGTATTTATAACGATAATTACATAGATTGAATTTTTTGTACGCATGATTTGCAGAATATTTTTGATAAAAAAAAAATCTACCGTTTCTATTGTTCAGGCATTGTCACATTTAAAAATTTTTGGTTACAATGTCACATTTCTGATTTGGTTACACATATTGTTTTTAACAATATAGGTAAATAATTGTCGCACAACATTTAAATTGTTATTGTTCTTTTATAGAAGTTATTGTTATCCGTAAATATTTCAATTGTTATTATTCTTGGATATACATTGTTGTAGTCTTATGTAACATTTAATTTTTCTTTTCAATATTCAATCGTACCGACTTTTGTTGTATAGTGAGGTCGACATTATAAATTATAGATATATTGTATATTATGTATTCTTTTTTCAGCACTTTGAGAAGTTTTGCAGATACCTCATCACAGTCGAACTAATTATTTTTTTTATCTGTTTACAGAATTCAAACCAAAATACGAATTGGCAAAACCAAAACAAGGATCTAGTATTTACAAATTAAAGACAAAGAACGGAAAATATTTTAACAATAATTGATGGGATACCAACACAAGATAATTATATTTTTTTTTATTTTGTATATTTTTGGCTAATTACATTTTTAATTATTCAAACTTTTAACAGATTGACAAGGCACTTACAATTGCACTTGATCAATACTTATATATTTACATATTTTAGTAATTTGTGAAGAGCCTCAACATACAGATTGATTGAAAATTTGTTTCTTCATAATTTACCTTAAATTTATTTAACTTTAATTTTTTATAAGAATTAAAATTATACTTGAATTTCGAATTAAATTAAAATCTTACTTTGATTTTAACTTGGAGTGACATTAGATGCTACTTTAACTTTCATTTATTTATATATTTTTAAGGATATTCAGAAACACATTTCGATCCGGAATTTAAATTTGATTTCCATTCTTAAATTTTCTTTGTTTGTCATTTTTTTTTAACAAGCGTCTTTGGTTGACAATGATGGAAGGAAAATCCTCGGTCAAGATGCCATGCACACATAAAATTAGCGTAAAAATCCCACCAGTATGGAGCGGAAACCTCAATCTGTGGTTCGTTCAGATAGAAAGTCAGTTCGACATCGCAGGAATAAAGGCGGAAGAAACAAAATACAGCTATGTAATTTCAAGATTAGAACAAACGCATATCGAACAGATTTCAGATTTTTTACTAAACAATAAAAATAAAAATAAGTATATGTGTTTAAAACAAATAATGTTGAAACGGATAGGAACTCCCGATATGAAAAATTGTTTTCTTCATTAAGATTAGACGATAAATTACCGTCGTTGTTGAGACAAATGAAAACAATGGCGTTAGATTTGAATATTTCTGAAGCTACAATTAAATATTTGTGGATGCAACAGTTACCTAACGAAGTTAGAGCACATATTTCAGTTAATTAGGGGAAATTAGACGAACTGGCGGAAATCGCTGATCGACTAACATCATTATACAACAATCCTAATGTAGAAAAGGTAAACTCAACTAAAAATAAAATCGACATAGAAGCATCAGTTTATGCATTGACAGATAAAGTAGATAGATTGTTAAATAAACATACAAACGATAAACCGCAATACCATAAACGACATTTTGAAAGTTATAGAGATTCGAACCACAATAGGAACTACAATAATTATAATAATAATAATAATAAAGCACATAAATACACAAACAATGCGTACAATACGGGCAATTCTTACAAAAACAATTATAATTAAAGGTACAATGGGGAACAACATCCAATTAATTCAAATAATTTTAGATTTAATAATAGTGAAGGATATAGTAGTAAGATAAATAATAATAATATGGGCAGAGGAAGTTATGAAAGGAGAAAAAATGATGAGGAAAATATTTTCTGTCATTTCCACAAAAGATACGGGAACAAATCGTTCAAATGTATCCAACCTTGCACTTATAAAAGTCAAGTTAATCAAAAAAACTAAAATTCCAAATCATTGCAGAGACTAACGATTTGGAATTAAAGAACAAACGTCTCTATATAACAGATAAAGATACTGGAAGGATATTTTTAATAGACACAGGATCGGATATTTCAATTATCCCCAAATCTGTTTATAGACGCCAAGGAGAAAAGTCGAACTTACATCTCTTTGCAGCGAATGGCAGTAAAATAAAACAATACGGAACGACCAATTTAACGGTAAATTTAGGAAAAGATAAAAATTTCAATCATGTAGTTTAATAAACGATAATAATAATCGTAGTGTGTATTCGGTAAGTTTAACAGATATTAATAATAATTATCACGAAATTATAAGGGAGTATCCGCAAATAGTGCATATTAACCAATCCCTAACGGAGGTTAAACATAACACAGTGCATTATTTCGAGACCAGGGGTAGACCGACCACTTGCAAACCTCGACGCTTGTCTCTTGAGTTATTGGAGATAGCTAAAAGAGAGTTTGACTTGATGATATCCCAAGGTATATGCAGACCTTCGAAAAGTGAGTGGGCATCAGCGCTCCACATGGTAAAAAAAAACGACGGTTCGTATAGGCCTTGCGGGGACTATAAAGCTTTGAACAATGTAACTATTCCAGATAGATATCCCTTACCCCATATTCATGACATATGTGCCAGTCTTAATAAATGTGTAATTTTCAGCAAAATTGACCTGAAGAGCGCATATTACCAAATTCCAGTGGCAGAAGAAGACATCAAGAAAACAGCAACCATAACTCCATTCGGGTTGTATGAATTCCTGAGGATGCCATTTGGACTGACCTGCGCAGCGCAGACGTTCCAGCGCCACATCACAGAGGTTACAAGGGGACTGCAGGGCGTTCACACATACATAGACGATATACTGATCGCATCGCCAGACGAGGAGACGCACACCAAACATCTGAGGGAATTATTCAAAAGACTAGCAGAGCACGGAATGCTAGTTAATCCCTCGAAGTGCGAACTAGGAAAGTCAACAATATTATTTCTCGGATACCAGATATCGGCAGAAGGAGTAGGACCATCGCCAACTAAAGTAGAAGCAATTACCCAGCTACAGAAGCCCAAAACGATAAAGGACCTGAGAAGATTCCTTGCTATGGGAAATTTCTATAGACGATTCATCCCAGAAGCAGCCCATAAACTAATTAGGCTAAACGACTATATGAAAGGAGCAAAGAAGAACGACAATCGCCCAGTAAGTTGGAACGAGACAACAACAAACGATTTTAATGAAATAAAAAACGCGCTCATCAAAGCATCTACACTTAGCTTTCCAGATGAAAACAGTAAACTTACAATTTGGACGGACGCATCAGATTTCGCGATTGGAGGTGCCATACAACAAACTAAGAATGGCACAGATTATCAACCAATAGGATTTTTTTCGAAGAAATTAAATAATGCGCAGTGCGGTTACAGCACTTATGATCGAGAGTTATTGGCAATATACGAAACAATTAGATATTTTAAGCATTATCTTGAAGGAAGGGAATTCACAATATTTACAGATCATAAACCTCTTCAATTCGTCTTCAAAAAGAAATGTACAGATAAAGAAACGCCAAGACAGGTGAGATATTTAGATTTTATCGCCCAATTTAGCACGGACATTCAATATGTAAAAGGAAACGACAATGTAGTCGCAGACAACCTATCAAGAATAGAAATGATAAAAACAGAAAACAACATTTCCCTGGAAAAAATAAGCGAAGAACAGAAGAAGGATGAGGAATTGGCAGACATTCTGTCAAATAAAAGTACATCGCTACAATTAACTTCCATGAATATGCAAGGCTTAAAAATTGTTTTCGATGTGAATAATGGAAACATGCGACCTTACATTCCGAAAACATTACAAAGGACGTTTTTTAACCAGATACACAACTTGAATCATCCAGGTATAGACGCAACTACAAAAACTATCAGCAGTAAAGGAGTGTGGAGAAACATGAAAGCAGACTGTGCAC
Organism: Agrypnia vestita; assembly: GCA_016648135.1. NCBI lineage: Eukaryota > Metazoa > Arthropoda > Insecta > Trichoptera > Phryganeidae > Agrypnia > Agrypnia vestita. The sequence continues at coordinate 10,775 of JADDOH010001489.1, forward strand.
TTTGGACGAAGACATGCATAAATTGCCAAAAGAGCAAAGTGACGAAACATACTAGAACACCCATATTAAAGATAGATATGCCGACAGAAAAATTCAAGGACATTCATGTCAGATAGGTTTACGAGATGGACAGAAGTTGCTCCCCTTGAAGACGTAAATGCCAGCACAATTGTTCGCGCAATATGGGACAATTGGATCTGCAGATTTGGCATACCAGAACTACTGATTACTGACCAAGGACGACAGTTTACGTCAGGTGATTTCAAAAATTTTTGTTTAAAAAATGGTATAAAACACAATACTTCCACACTGTACCATCCCCAAAGTAATGGACTAGTAGAATGTTTCCACAGAACTTTAAAAACTGCAATAAAAGCACATCATCCTACAGCATGGACGAAAACCATAACAACGGTACTATTAGGACTTAGGACAACTCTCAGATCTGGATGCGAGTACTCAGTAGCAGAAATGGTATATGGATGTCAATTAAGAGTTCCAGCGGACATATTCAGCAAAAAAACAAATTTAACAGAACCAAATTATTATACCAGAGAATTGATTAACACGATGCACCAAATCCAGCCAAGACCGATAGAACATCACCATAAAGAAAATATTTTCGTACATAAGGACATGCAAACATGCAAACACATGTTCATAAGGGATGATCGGATTTATAAGCCGATGCTCCCAAACTACAAGGGCCCATACAAGGTGTTGAAGAGGGACAATAAAAACGTCACCCTGAGAATGAACGATGAAAACAAGCTCGTTTCCTTAGATGCAAACCGGCTTACATTCTACCCGAAGAAAAAGAACCTAAAGGAAAACCGGGTTACATAACAAGATTTGGTAGGGAGATCAGAATCCCGGAAAAAAAATATAAATAATTGTATTTTCTTCTTTAAAATTTATTTGGTATGTCAATTTATGTGTATTGTTAAGAGGGGGATTAGTAATTTTTAATCTTATAGCATTTGCGATGTTTCCTAAAACACAACAGTTAATAGTGAATAATTTAAAAGCCGTAGTAAATCTCATAAAATAAATTAAGCCATGTAATTAATTAATTAGCAACTAATATATTAAGAAATATTTAAATCTTTTTTTTTTTAATTTAAGCAAACTTAAGCGTCAGCTTAAATTTAAAAAATCGCGGGGGGCTGTAGTCTGAGGCTTAGATCGATATTTTTCGATATTCTCATCGAAAGATATCGATCATGTCGGAAGCCGCAGACAGCACAGCCCTACTCCTTTTTTGGGAGAATATTCTGGAAGCATGCGCAAATGTCTATAAATAGAGGGAGAGACGCGAGTTCTGACACTCTCCCCGTAGACCCCGTTCATCCAGTGTTTTATAACTAGTCTTAAGTTTTTATTAAAAAAGTATTGTTGAAAATCGGTGTATTCAAAAATTAAATAAATCTTGTAAGTATATTCCAAATTCTTCTTTTTATGCTCTGCTTCCCGAATTATATATATATTTCAATATTTAGATACCCCAGTATTTAAATACCCCTTAAATAAAAATAAAGCCATAAAAAACAAAAAATACTAGAGAACAAATAATATCCCCTCGCGCCCTACCACAGATCCAATTCATCATCCGTAACGATAAATTAACAAATTAAAACGAGCGAGCCTTACAGTAGTCGCATATGATGTGTAACATTTGAAATCTCACAATTAAAAATATCAATTGAGCAGCAACAGAAATCAACATCAAAATTTAAAAAAGCTACCTGTATATTTATTAATTAGTAAATACAAGTAAAGAAACTATATATGCGCTTTTTTTATTATTTAATTTTGCCGTACTAGGTAGGTACCGTATATCTACACAAGCATTTTGTTTAGAAATGTGTTTGGTCAATTAAATGTTTTTATTTTCATAGATGGTGGTAGTATGCCGCCATAGATATTGTATGAAAACTTTGAAAAAATATTTAAAAATAATCACATAAATTACATAATATTTGAGAATGTAACTCATTAAGGGATGATATTGTTTACATTAATGTAAAAAATTAAGTATTTATTGGATAGTTTCGAAGATATAAGCCGAAATATATCAAAGTTACAACATCCATACGCACGACACCTACCTCGCAACATATATACAAAATCAGAAGCAGTGGTTGTGTGCATCTTCGCTGTGATGGCACTTACTGGACATTAATTTTTTTATAAACGGTGATTTTTTTCCATCGCGCATGCTCCGCGTACGCTCATTGGTTAAATGAATGCGTCTTATTTCCTGTTACGCATTTCCGTTCTTTTTCACGAAATCACTGCCACAGATTGATGGAAAGCGAGAGGAAAGATGTTACTCATCAAAAATATGATAAACTGAATCTTTACATTAGACACGTAATAATGTAGTAAAATTCATAATATTGTCACAAGATTTTTGAAACAAGAGAACTACACATAATGGAGAATTTTCTCTGGATGTTTTAGAATAAATTGAAAACACCTAGAAGACAAAGCCACCATCGCTTCTCCAAGGCTCGTCAAAAATTTCTCTACCTATAAAACTCAACCCGTTTGACGGATCTGATCCAAATTTTGCATACATCTTCTTTAGGACCCAGCGCTAACATAGGTGATATTTTCCTCCCCTCATTACCCCTCCCTCTAACCCTGATATATTTTCAAAAGAAATCTTTACTGTCTGACCTACCTGAACCAAATTTTTCATACTTATTCTTTAGGAACTGATAGGTAAAAAATATGATATTTCCCTTCTCCCCTTCACCCCACCTCCTTCCCTGATGTATCTTCCATGCAAGTCTGTACTGTTCGACCGATCGAACCCAAATCTTGCATTCTTATTATTATTATTCAATGATATATTTTCCATGCAAATCTGTACCGTTCCATCGATGGGACCGAAATTTTGCGTATATGTTCCTGGGGACCCGGCGTAAAAAATAACTCACATTTCTCCCCTGGATATATCTCATCCACCCCAGCCTTGATTAATGGAAACACTCTTTATTAGAGGTTTTGCAAAACAATGGAACGTTTGTTTCCCCCGAACAAATTTATTTTCAACTTAATCCTTAACCTGTGCAACACCGGGCACAAACAACTAGTATACTATGTATACCTACTACACGCGGTTTAGCAAAGACGTTTTGTATAATGATTATGTATAAATAAATAATACTTTAATTGTTTTATTAATATGTTCCGTTATTTTTCACTAGTTATATACACATTATTAACTTAACTTGTTTACTAATTAATAAGTGACCAAAATTTTGTTTTTGTTAAAAAGTGCATCTCAACTATTTTTCTTATATCTTTAGCTACACGCAAATTTTACACATTTGAAAAACAGTATTAATATATTTTTTCTTGAATTTTTTTACCATTATATTATTTGTCACAAAATTTTTAGCTCAAAATCAAAAAAATACATTTTATATATAATGTTGCGTTTTTTGTTTTATTTATTCAATTGGTATTTTATTTGGGTAATTTTATATGTAGTTTCTTCCAGTGTGATATCATCTTACCGAACAAAATGAAAATCAACCCACGTAAACTCGAAACCGACCGTAAAATGAGTATGGTAATTAATTAATCTGGTCACATGGGTCAATCGTGATTTGTAATCAATCATTCATACGAAAACTTTCGTAGACTACTATTAATCTATACTAATATATTGAAGGAGTAAAGTTTTTAAGTTTATATGTAGGAATGAATCTCCGAAACTACTCGTGCGATTTCAAAATTTTTTTGACAAATATTTAGAACAAATCTTCCGAATGGACATAGGCTATATATTATTCCGTTAAAATTAAAGGACTTTTCGTGGAGATAAATTTTGCAAGTCGACAAAAAAAAAAACTGTCGAGCGAATGCGTTTCTTACAAACGCTGCCTTAACAGTACGAGATATATAAATTCTTTGTAGAACTAAAAAAGACCTATAAAAAAATCTCCAACGATATGTATTTATATATTAAGATAAATTCACAAATTGATAATATATGAATAAAAGATTAATTAATTCATTTAAATGTCGGGTTTAATTTAAATTCTGATCAAAATTTACTCATCTTTTTTTTTCAGGAAAATTTGATGTAGATGAAAATTACCTTTTACACAACATTGTTTGGATGAGTAGTTCATATAATTTTGATTTTTCACTGATACTCTTATGGTCTTAAACTGAATTCCACGCGGGCGAAGCTGAGTGAGCGAATGAATAGCGAGCACAGCTAGTTATTCATATAAATATATAAATTTCACGAAATACCTCAACGTAGGGGAGTCACAATTCAGACGTTTTTTCGGTAACGATATTTTGTCGTTGATTTTTTAAATTGCTTTGTTCAGTTAGTAAAAATATACAACAGTGCCCATAAATAATTAATTTGATCTTTAGAATGACAGTATAAGAAATGTATAAACACACGCTCAAAATTTTGTTTCGAGACATAACAAATCAACAAAAAATCACTTCATGAAATATTACAATTATTTTCTAAATTCTAAAGACATAACATTAATTTATTATTTAAATTTTTTTTATCATTAATTATTTTATTTATTTATCTTTACATTTTTTTGATAATAATCAAAATAAATATGATTAATCTTGATAATTTAATTAGTTAAAACACTAAATAATCTTGTTACCTCTACGTGAGTTTAATAATGTTTTACAAAATTTTCACTTATGATGAAACTTATTCTCTATTCTTTGATAAAAACGCAGAACTGTTATTTTCGATTACATTTCTATGATATTTTAAACAAATTATATAAATCAATAAGAAAAATACACGGAAAATATATTTATCAAAAAAAAAATTGGTTACAAACGGAAAAGGAATCCTAAATATTTTCGATAGATTTATTATTATTAGATTTATTTATCATTTTCTTTTTTGTTTTATCCAGTTTTTTTAATAATTTGGTAAAATACAAAAAAAACTTAGATCAGTATATTTGATATCTCTAAACATTATTTTGCCGGGGGAATAACTTACTAACTATACATTATCTCAGTCTCAGTTACAGGAAATGAAGAAAAATTAATCCCATAACACTGATTTCCACAATTGCAAAATTCGTTTGAAAAACGTGTTAGAAAATATATTAATATGTTGTATGCAAGTTTTTCTGATTAATAGAAAAATTATTGAATATCCTAGTGCCTTCTTATGATTTTTAAAATTCACTGCTAATGAAAAAATTATATATTTAAATTGGAAATAATAATTTTTTTGCTTAATGATATTATTAAAAATAAGTATTATTACTTAATACTTATTTTTCGCTTCGCACCATGTTTTCCTCACTGCCTTATTTATTTGAATTTTTTTTTGTTATATACCTTATTCCTTTATATATCTTACCTATTAGGTACCTGCATGTGATAATCTCCGTTTATGAATCCATATCCTCTTATATTTTTATATACACTTGGGCCTCGTATAACACTGTTTTATATAACACTATTTTATATAACACGGATGAATAAATTGGTAGATTTTTTGTACAACACCCTTTTTATAACATGGTTTCAATAAAATAAATGAAATAAATAATGTTTGATTTGTAGATTGCGTCCATGATAGAACATACCATGAGTCATGATGATCTCACTCAGCATGTTGAGACTTGTCAGTTTCGTTTCAATTAATCGAAACTTTGAATAAAACTACCACAATTAATGACTCAGAAAGCAGTTACAGCGAGGTAGCTATATGTTTCACATTAAAAACTATAACTTGGAATAATAGCTTGGAATTGGCTATTAAATTAGAAAAAAAAATATTGAAAAAGATCCTATAATGGAAAGAAGTTCGAAATTCAAGAGGGAATTACAACAGATTTTGGAACCTTATAAGGAAATACTTAATGGTTTATACGCTAAAAGTAGACAATCGCTTATTACCGATTTTTCGAAGGCTAAAAACACAAGAAATTCAGAGCCCTCCTCCGATGATGGAAACTCATAACCGATGTCGAAAAAGAGTAAAAATTAAGAATTGGAATTGGCTATTAAATTAGAAAAAAAAAATATTGAAAAATATCCTAAAATGGAAAGAAGTTCGAAATTCAAGAGGGAATTACAACAGATTTTGGAACTTTATAAGGAAATACGTAATGGTTTATACGCTAAAAGTAGACAATCGCTTATTACCGATTTTTCGAAGGCTAAAAACACAAGAAATTCAGAGCCCTCCTCCGATGATGGAAACTCATAACCGATGTCGAAAAAGAGTAAAAATTAAGAATTGGAATTGGCTATTAAATTAGAAAAAAAAAATATTGAAAAATATCCTAAAATGGAAAGAAGTTCGAAATTCAAGAGGGAATTACAACAGATTTTGGAACTTTATAAGGAAATACGTAATGGTTTATACGCTAAAAGCAGACAATCGCTTATTACCGATTTTTTGAAGGCTAAAAACAAATTCAGAGCCCTCCTCCGATGATGGAAACTCATAACCGATGTCGAAAAAGAGTAAAAAATAAGAATTATTCTAAGTGATAGCAATGATGAATGAATGCTACATTATATTTATTTATTTATATGTGGCTTTGTACATCAATAAACTTAATATGAACATATTAAAATGAAGGAAAAAGAGAAGACTATACAAAAAAAGAATAATAAAGAAGACTATACAAATATTCATATATAAAATAGATGATTATGATTAAAATAAATTATATGATATGTGTTATTAAAGTTTTTTTTTTCAATAAATATGTAAATTTATATATTTTTATTAAAAAAATAAAGTACATATTCATATAAACTATTTCGATTTTTTTTTAGAACGCAAACCCTAATTTTGTATGAACTTAAAACCTTGTATAACACGGATTTGTATTACACGAGGTTTTTTAGGAACCATATAACCGTGTTATACGAGGCCCGAGTGTATCGCTCTTTTCATAATTAAATATACCTTTGTATACTTAAATGAGATGTGTGAAATGCACTAACCTCCCCACATACTGGAATAAAGTTTTATTGTTGTTTTTATTAATATTAGTGAATGCGGGCTTTAAGATAGAGGAAACAACAAGTTAAATGGCAAATTAGACTACAAAGAAATGAAGTCTTACCGTTGGCAGTGGAAACGACAAACGGAATCAAACAGGACGCCGCGTTTTCTCCTTTGTGTAGTCTTCTTCAATTTCACTATTTACTGTACATGTGGATGGTAGAAAAGTAGAAACACAAAATTGCTTAAAATGCGGTGAAAAAGGCGTTCAAAAGTCGATGCGATATTATCAAAGCGGTAGACAGATAAAAACTAATTATTTTATTAGTGATGATAACAATATTAGCGGTGATTGCCTGTAGATAGGCGTTTGCGGCAAAAAGTGGAAGGAGTTGATATTTCGGTTACAGAATCAAAAGAACAAGAATAATGAGGATAGACAGATTTTCATCTCAATCATGGTCCAAATCCGCCAAACCTTCTGCTTCTTCCTTCATCAACATATCGGCCAAACCAATTAGGAATAATATGTTTGTTCGTAAATTAGTGTAGTTACCGTGATGTGATTGAACTAATTCTTCCTGATAGAGAAAATTCCGGTTTCAAATCGACAGTACTTATTTACACAGGGTGTTAGTTAGCTATTAGCAATAACTTTTAAGGGGTTTTCCCATTCATACAATCTACAGTTGAAAATATTTGTAACACTTTCACAAAATTTGCATTATTTTTTCAATATTTCTGACTTATATTTTATCAAACGATAAACAATCATGCAAGTAATTTATACAGGATAGTAAAAATTCATTAGCTTTGATTTAAGTCAAATAAAATTATTATGTCATTTGATTGAATTTATCTAAGCGAATGAATTTTTACTATTTGGTATAAATTACTTTCATGCACTAACGTTTTATTAAAGATAAGTAAATAATCCATAATATATTGAGTATATTCAAATTTTTGAGTAACACAATACTGGATTCTATCCCAATGTAGAAATCATTAATCATAATTAAACTTTCATCACATATTCTTTATCATTTTTTTCCTTATTTTTTTACCAGCTTCGAAGAAACTTCACTGGTCTTACTAAATAAATATTTTTTCGATATTATATAATTTTTTATTACATTGTATGGTATGTATTTTCCCAAAATAAAATAAAATTTTTAAAAAAGATAAATAATGGATGTCTCTAGACAAAACTATTTTTTTTATATTGGAAAGTAGATATGGTAAAGACTTTTTGGATGTTCATTGGGCTGATGACCTATCGTGCGGCTGGCTTAAGTGATCACTTTTACATAATTTAACATTCACCAATTGCACCAATGATAGACTACCACATCTTTCAAATTTTTAGAAGTTGTATATAATATGTTTAACTTGCGCACCTTGTTTCATATGTGAGTTGAATTCTTACTAACGCCACCTGCAGTCGAAAACTTTGTCATTCCCATAAACCAGTACAGATGTCACCATTGGTTATGCGATATCTATATTGGATTAGAATTTTTAAAGCAACATCGCTTAGTCAGCCTTACGATAGGTTGTAAGCCCTATCAAAACCAAAAAAGACTTTCATACATTCTCTCCCATAAAAAATCGTGACAAGTAAGAAATCTTGAGAAAAAATGCAAATATTATATTTTCTAAAAAACAATTTTTTTATGAATTAGAAAAGACATACAGAAAAATCAAATTAACGAAAAAATATCTAAATGCCACCGGGAATCGAGCCATGGTCCTCACATTCTATCCGGGAATGGCGCGTTATCCATTTCGCCATGACACTCTGGTATGTTAACGAACACCTTCGCATATCTATCGCTAGAGGATGCCAGAAATTAATAAATTTCATTTTAATTTTTGGAAACATTTGATACAACACATATATATTAAAGGAAACACATTCTTATTGTGAAGTTGTAATTTCAGAACAAAGGGAATCGAACCACGGACCTCACATTCTATCCGGCAATGTGATTCGATTCCCGGCGGCATTTAGATATTTTTTCGTTAATTTTATTTTTCTGTGGGTCTTTTCTAATTGATTAATAAAAATTGTTCAATAATTCACAGAACTTTGTTCTGAAATTACAACTTCACAATAATAATGTGTTTCTTTTGATATATTATATTTTCTATTAAAAATTGTTTAGTTTCCCTGAAGTTTTTTCTAGTAGCTAAGAAATACACTGTACATCATATTAAAAATTACATTCAAAAGGACCAAAATGTTTTCCTTTTAACTTTAATTTTTCATTAATATAAAATGTAAATCTTCACAGTTTACAGAGATTATTTACTGTTAATCTCATATTAATCTAACTTTAAGTAAATACATCACAACAAAATAAGTTACAAGGACTTAACGTGAGAGTTTGCAATTTCCTTGAAAGGAAGCAAGGGGGAACAAACAGCGTCCAACCGAGCTTCCATTGCCAGCTTTGATCACCTGTCTGCTTCCACACCAATCTATCTAGTGGGATAACTTATACAGATGGAATTAGTTTTCAAAGCATGGATTTCAGCGCCATTGTTGAAGTAAAAAGTTTTAAATTAAAACATCGAAAAAGAGTGTTTGTTGATCTGGAATTCTAGAATTCAAAAATGCACCAATTAATCTGGTTTTAGAACTCATTTCAATTATTACATGTCGTGTATAGGTGATATCAAGTACGAACGTTACGCTAGATATTGCTCCACATAACAAAACTGTGTCATTTTTTAAAATAAAGATGTATAAACCGAATACGTATAACATCATTTTTTTTATTACTTAATTTTTTTTTACAAATACATTTTTTTACAAGGTAGTGACAGTTACTTATGAATGGATGTTTCTCTACTATATGAATGTCATAAACTCGTGTGTAGTAGAAGAATATCACCTCAGCTATATGCTTGTTCTGTAAAAAATAGAACTAACTTGTTGGTCTGAAAAGTTTGAACCAAGCTACTCTATATGTTTATGTGGGGTACAAAAGCAAAGGCGCGTGACGCGAATCGCCGGCAAGGGGAATGGATGGAATACGACGGAAATAAAAGGATGGGAGTGTGAGAAAGGAACGAAAAGTGGACTGTATTTCGAAAATGGGGAACAAGGAGAGACAGGAAAGCAGAAACTTACCGCCACACGAATGTTTCGTTTTTCTATCATTGCGATGATGATCTTTTGATCTCTGATGAAAAGGTTCGATACATGCGACACAAATATTCAAAGTTGTCGATAAAAATTGTCGATAAATTTTACACAACTCTCTTCACGATAAAAATGAACGATACTGCTCACTCCGACAGTTCGACTGTAATAAGTAAGAAGAGGAGAAAGAGGATGGAAGGGGTTAGACGTCGAACTAGTGAATTTTGCGTAGTGCCTGGATATCGGCAACAGCGAACCGGCAGCAATATCTTACTACTACTGAAACTAATTTAAAATGATTTTATACATCCATCCCTTCCAAAACGTCTCCTATAAATTTATATGCTATGTTTCCCACAAATTCTCGAACTAATCCTCGATGACTGCATCAAAAATTTTTGGATATTTGCTTTTATACCACACATATTATAATATACATATTCTGTAAGGTGTATTTTTCTAGATATTTTGTGCGTTTACCAAAGATATTATCATTATCTATCAAAAAAAGATCAAAAATTTAAATGTGAAATATTTTCATCAACAAAAATTAGATATAAAAAACGTTTAAAAAGAAAATTACGTGTTTTTATTTACATGACGCTAGAATATTATTACTACTAATTAAATTAAAGCTTAAAGTTAACAATGTAAAAGCACGTCATTTTTGATATCTAGTTCTGAATAAATCTATAAACCTTGTACATAGCGCATTTATTGTAGATATTGTTTTACAAAAAGCCATCCAAATGACTACGGTATTTAATCTTAAGTCTTATTCTTTTTTTGCCAAATTTTGTTTTCATTTATTTTTCTTATTGAACAAATAATGAAATAAAACAATCAACTTTGTTTTTTTCCACTTATATTAGGTCCTTACATATGAAATTGGCGTTTTGCCGTACTGGCAAATTTGATTTCAAATATCTTCTCTTTGGTTAGGAATTCCAAATCCAAATTTATACAGCTATTTACTCATGTATTTGTGTTTTGAAAATTATAATTCATTTGTTTTTTCCTCAATTGTTTTTTTCTTTGCGTCACTCAGTTTACAAAATGAAAAACTTGAAATATCGCGTTATTTACGAGTACGAGTTCCACCGTGGCACCAGTGCTGCAGAAACGGCTCGAAGGATTAATGATGTGTATGGCGACGGTGCCGCAAAAGAAAACACAGTGCGTTTTTGGTTCCAACGTTTTCGTTCTGGAAATTTCGACCTGCAGAACAAGCCCCGTGGACGGCCGGAGACCAAAGTTGATAATGAAGAATTGAAGGCTATTGTGGAAGCGGATCCATCGCAAACCACATCCGAGTTAGCTGCAGGCTGCGGTGTTAGTGATAAAACTGTTTTAATCCACTTGAAGCAAATTGGTAAGGTGAAAAAGCTTGAAAGGTGGGTACCTAATGAATGAGTGAAGCAAATCAACAAAAGGCGTGAATGCTGCGTGTGCATTACTCAACCGCAACAATAATGAAGGGATTTTAAATGGAATAATTACCTGTGATGAAAAGGGAATCCTTGTATCGATAATGGAAAGCGCCTCATCGGCAATGGCTGAACCCTGCCAAACCAGCAAAACCATTGCCCCAAGCGAAAATTTGACTCAAAAAGTACTGGAGCGTTGGTGGATAGTGCTGGTGTCGTGTTTACTACAGTTTGCTTAATCTGCCAGACGATGAACGGCAGAGGTCATTGTAGCAACTGCAAACCATGATGGAAAAGCTAGCGCCTAACAACGAGGCTGGGTTAATCGCACTAGGCACCAGCTGTTCGTGAAACGCTTAGACCATAAAATGACACAAACAGACGGTCTACCAAAATTAGTAGGAGCTTCAATTGGATAATGTCTAAGACCCCACCTACTACTCTCCGGACCTTGCCCCAACAGATTACCATTTTTTCGAAATTTGGATAACTTCTTGCAAAGGAAAAAATTCAACTCCGATGGGGCAGTCCAAACCGCCTTCAAAGATTTTATTGATTCCCGTCCGAATGGTTTTTTTAGTAAAGGGATCGATGAACTACCTATGAGACGGCAAAAGTGCATAGATAGCAATGGTACATACTTTGATTAAATAAATATATTATAATAAAAAAATCGGCTTTATGTTCCTCCCATACTAAACGCCAATTTCATATGTAGGTAAGGATACCTATATTTGAGAACTTGTTTCACTACATGTTTCGGAAACGTCCGTTTCCTTCATCAGGTGAATTAAGACTGAGGTATGTAGGAATGGTTGTCTGGTGTGTGGGTTGTGGATTCGGTAGAAGTGGAGGGGGTATCTAAGTGGTGGGAGATCGGGAACATTGTAAGAAGTGGTGAAGTGAAGGGTTGAATTTGATTATTGATTATGTTATTTGTTGTGTTTATGTTTTTATGAATTTCAAGTGTTTCTAAATTATTTTGTTTAAGGCCGTATGTCTGTTTATGTAGGATGTGTATTTTTGTATTGCTGAAAGTGTGGTTATTTTCTATAATATGATTGGCGTATTCTGAAAAATTGTGATTTGTGAGGCAGCTTTTATGTTCTTTAAATCTTTTTTCAATTGATCTGCCTGTCCTACCTATATATGACATCTCACAATCCCCACATTCTAGTTTATAAATACCACTACAGTGTAATTTGTTAGGATTTTTAGATTTATTATTTTTCAATTGTTTTTCGATTATATTGTCAGTGTAGAAAGCTGGTTTTATATTATTTGGTAGTTTTCTGGTAATATCGTGTGATATTGTATCTATATAAAGTATTTTTCGCCAATTATTGTGTGTGTCTTTGGTAAAAGAGTTGTATATATATTTTTTTATTATGTTTGTTTGGATTTTTTTATTTAACTTTTTTTTGTATTGTATCTATTTTGTAGCCGTTGTTGAGTGCTATTGTTTGTATTGTTTTTAATTCTCTTTGGAAATTTTCTTTGCTTAATGGTATCGATATTAATCTAGTTATCATAGAATGAAATGCTGCCATTTTATGAGATATTGGGTGATGTGAAGATTGGTGTATAATATTGTCTGTAAATGTTGGTTTTCTGTATATATTGAATGAAAATGTGTTATTGCTTGTTCTTTTTATGTTTAGGTCAAGAAAATTGAGCGTTCTGTCTGATTCTGTTTCCATTGTGAATTTTATGTTTTTGTGTAGTGTATTGATAAATGTGAGAAATTGTTGTAGTTGTCTGTCTGTGCCTGTCCATACACAAAATATGTCGTCGACATACCTATACCACAGAAGAACATTTTTTTATAAACTATTTTTAGAATTAAATAAATTATTTTCTACAGAATTCATGAATATATCAGCTAATTAGAGGACTGGATGGTTGACACATAGCTAGTCCATCTTTTTGACAATATATCCTATCTAAATAACAGAAATAATTTTGGGTTGTACAAATGTTTAATATTTTTAACAATTCGTTTACCAATTTTGAATCAAGATTTTTGGTCATTTCTTTAAATATGTTTTTACAATCTTCGATCGGTACATTGGTAAACAAATTGCTTACATCAAAGGATATCAATTTAGCGTTATTTGGAATGACAGTATATTTTATTTTTTTAACTAACTCTAAGAATTTTTCACTATGTATTTTGGTTGAAAGATTTTAAGATTTTTGACAATAGAACCCATCTGTCCCAAAATTCCAAGGATTAATCAAACTTAAAAACACCATTAGTATTAGACCAGTTGTTAGCGCTTGTAATTCCCCGCCATTTAAATTATGTAAAATGTTTAATTCTATTGTCAAAAATCTTAAAATCTTTCAACCAAAATACATAGTGAAAAATTCTTAGAGTTAGTTAAAAAAATAAAATATACTGTCATTCCAAATAACGCTAAATTGATATCCTTTGATGTAAGCAATTTGTTTACCAATGTACCGATCGAAGATTGTAAAAACATATTTAAAGAAATGACCAAAAATCTTGATTCAAAATTGGTAAACGAATTGTTAAAAATATTAAACATTTGTACAACCCAAAATTATTTCTGTTATTTAGATAGGATATATTGTCAAAAAGATGGACTAGCTATGTGTCAACCATCCAGTCCTCTATTAGCTGATATATTCATGAATTCTGTAGAAAATAGTTTATTTAATTCTAAAAATAGTTTATTAAAAAATGTTCTTCTGTGGTATAGGTATGTCGACGACATATTTTGTGTATGGACAGGCACAGACAGACAACTACAACAATTTCTCACATTTATCAATACACTACACAAAAACATAAAATTCACAATGGAAACAGAATCAGACAGAACGCTCAATTTTCTTGACCTAAACATAAAAAGAACAAGCAATAACACATTTTCATTCAATATATACAGAAAACCAACATTTACAGACAATATTATACACCAATCTTCACATCACCCAATATCTCATAAAATGGCAGCATTTCATTCTATGATAACTAGATTAATATCGATACCATTAAGCAAAGAAAATTTCCAAAGAGAATTAAAAACAATACAAACAATAGCACTCAACAACGGCTACAAAATAGATACAATACAAAAAAATTTAAATAAAAAAATCCAAACAAACATAATAAAAAAATATATATACAACTCTTTTACCAAAGACACACACAATAATTGGCGAAAAATACTTTATATAGATACAATATCATACGATATTACCAGAAAACTACCAAATAATATAAAACCAGCTTTCTACACTGACAATACAATTGAAAAATAATAAATCTAAAAATCCTAACAAATTACACTGTAGTGGTATTTATAAACTAGAATGTGGGGATTGTGAGATGTCATATATAGGTAGGACAGGCAGATCAATTGAAAAAAGATTTAAAGAACATAAAAGCTGCCTCACAAATCACAATTTTTCAGAATACGCCAATCATATTATAGAAAATAACCACACTTTCAGCAATACAAAAATACACATCCTACATAAACAGACATACGGCCTTAAACAAAATAATTTAGAAACACTTGAAATTCATAAAAACATAAACACAACAAATAACATAATCAATAATCAAATTCAACCCTTCACATCATCCCTTCTTACAATGTTCCCGATCTCCCACCACTTAGATACCCCCTCCACTTCTACCGAATCCACAACCCACACACCAGACAACCATTCCTACATACCTCAGTCTTAATTCACCTGATGAAGGAAACGGACGTTTCCGAAACATGTAGTGAAACAAGTTCTCAAATATTAGGTCCTTACATATGAAATTGGCGTTTAGTATGGGAGGAACATAAAGCCGATTTTTTTATTATAATATATTTATTTAATCAAAGTATGTACCATTGCTATCTATGCACTTTTGCCGTCTCATAGGTAGTTCATCGATCCCTTTACTAAAAAAACCATTCGGACGGGAATCAATAAAATCTTTGAAGGCGGTTTGGACTGCCCCATCGGAGTTGAATTTTTTCCTTTGCAAGAAGTTATCCAAATTTCAAAAAAAATGGTAATCTGTTGGGGCAAGGTCCGGAGAGTACGGTGGATGTCTTAGACATTCCAATTGAAGCTCCTCTAATTTGGTAGCCGTCTGTTGTGCAGTGTGTGGTCTAGCGTTATCATGAAGCAGCAGTGGCCTAGAGCGATTAACCAGCCTCGGTTGTTTAGCAGCTAGCTTTTCCATCATGGTTTGCAGTTGCTGACAATAGACATCTGCCGTAATCGTCTGGCCAGATTTAAGAAAGCTGTAGTGAACGACACCAGCACTAGTCCACCAAACGCTCACAAGTAACTTTTTTGGAGTCAATTTTCGCTTGGGGCATGGTTTGGCTGGTTCGGCAGGGTTCAGCCATTGCGATGAGCGCTTCCGATTATCGTACAGGATCCACTTTTCATCACAGGTAATGATTCGATTTAAAATCCCTTCATTATTTGCCGGTTGAGTAATGCAACGCAGCAGTCAACGCGCGTTTGTTGATTTGCTTCACTCAATTCGTGAGGTACCCACCTTTCAAGCTTTTTCACCTTACCAATTTGCTTCAAGGGGATTAAAACAGTTTTATCACTAACACCGCAGCCTGCAGCTAACTCGGATGTGGTTTGCGATGGATCCGCTTCCACAATAGCCTTCAATTCTTCATTATCAACTTTGGTCTCCGGCCGACCACGGGGCTTGTTCTGCAGGTCGAAATTTCCAGAACGAAAACGTTGGAACCAAAAACGCACTTTGTTTTCTTTTGCGGCACCGTCGCCATACACATCATTAATCCTTCGAGCCGTTTCTGCAGCACTGGTGCCACGGTGGAACTCGTACTCGTAAATAACGCGATATTTCAAGTTTTTTCATTTTGTAAACTGAGTGACGCAAAGAAAAAAACAATTGAGGAAAAAACAAATGAATTATAATTTTCAAAACACAAATACATGAGCAAATAGCTGTATAAATTTGGATTTGGAATTCCTAACCAAAGAGAAGATATTTGAAATCAAATTTGCCAGTACGGCAAAACGCCAATTTCATATGTAAGGACCTAATATAAGTGGAAAAAAACAAAGTTGATTGTTTTATTTCATTATTTGTTCAATAAGAAAAATAAATGAAAACAAAATTTGGCAAAAAAAGAATAAGACTTAAGATTAAATACCGTAGTCATTTGGATGGCTTTTTGTAAAACAATATCTACAATAAATGCGCTATGTACAAGGTTTATAGATTTATTCAGAACTAGATATCAAAAATGACGTGCTTTTACATTGTTAACTTTAAGCTTTAATTTAATTAGTAGTAATAATATTCTAGCGTCATGTAAATAAAAACACGTAATTTTCTTTTTAAACGTTTTTTATATCTAATTTTTGTTGATGAAAATATTTCACATTTAAATTTTTGATCTTTTTTTGATAGATAATGATAATATCTTTGGTAAACGCACAAAATATCTAGAAAAATACACCTTACAGAATATGTATATTATAATATGTGTGGTATAAAAGCAAATATCCAAAAATGTTTGATGCAGTCATCGAGGATTAGTTCGAGAATTTGTGGGAAACATAGCATATAAATTTATAGGAGACGTTTTGGAAGGGATGGATGTATAAAATCATTTTAAATTAGTTTCAGTAGTAGTAAGATATTGCTGCCGGTTCGCTGTTGCCGATATCCAGGCACTACGCAAAATTCACTAGTTCGACGTCTAACCCCTTCCATCCTCTTTCTCCTCTTCTTACTTATTACAGTCGAACTGTCTGAGTGAGCAGTATCGTTCATTTTTATCGTGAAGAGAGTTGTGTAAAATTTATCGACAAACTTTGAATATTTGTGTCGCATGTATCGAACCTTTTCATCAGAGATCAAAAGGTTCGATACATGCGAAAAGATCATCATCGCAATGATAGAAAAAAGAAACATTCGTGTGGCGGTAAGTTTCTGCTTTCCTGTCTCTCCTTGTTCCCCATTTTCGAAATACAGTCCACTTTTTGTTTCTTTCTCACACTCCCATCCTTTTATTTCCGTCGTTATCCATCCATTCCCCGTGCCGGCGATTCGCGTCACGCGCTTTTGCTTTTATACCCCACATAAACATAAAGCTTGGTTCAAGCTTTTCAGACCGGCAAGTTAGTCCTGTTTTTACAGAACAAGCTTATAGCTGAGGTGATATTCTTCTAGTACACACGACTTTATAACATTCATATACTAGAAAAACATCCATTCATTAGTAACTGTCACTACCTTGTAAAAAAATGTATTTGTAAAAAAAATTAAGTAATAAAAAAATGATGTTATACGTATTCGGTTTATACATCTTTATTTTAAAAAATGACACAGTTTTGTTATGTGGAGCAATATCTAGCATAACGTTCGTACTTGATATCACCTATACACGACATGTAATAATTGAAATGAGTTCTAAAACCAGATTAATTGGTGCATTTTTGAATTCTAGAATTCCAGATCAACAAACACTCTTTTTCGATGTTTTAATTTAAAACTTTTTACTTCAACAATGGTGCTGAAATCCATGCTTTGAAAACTAATTCCATCTGTATAAGTTATCCCACTAGATAGATTGGTGTGGAAGCAGACAGGTGATCAAAGCTGGCAATGGAAGCTCGGTTGGACGCTGTTTGTTCCCCCTTGCTTCCTTTCAAGGAAATTGCAAACTCTCACGTTAAGTCCTTGTAACTTATTTTGTTGTGATGTATTTACTTGAAGTTAGATTAATATGAGACTAGGTGCCCGTTGCACGACTACGCGTGCAATTTAGCCTGACGGCAGACTCATTGATAATTAAGTAACGAAGAAGAAGAAGACGGACTCACTGTTCGTTGAGTAACGAAGAAGAAGGTTGACGGTAAACACTGCGCGCTGAGCTCCCCTTTCCGGTGACGCCCCGATCGCGAAGATCGGACTGCGCGTTCGGGTGTAAAGGCCAAAAAAATTAAAAACAAAATGTATCCGAAATGTTTGAAATGGCCGCGCAAATGGCAAATGGCTGCGCGGTCGAAACGGTCGAAACCGGAGTACCACCGCTGCGCTGCCGTGGCGACCGCTGCACGGCCGTGGCGACCTCTTTGCGGCCGATGCGACCGCCGCGCAGTCAAAACGAAGCGTCCACTGTGTCGCCGATGAGTATTTTCACTGATTTGTTAGTTTTTAAATCATTGTGTGCCCAAAGAAGAAGGTAACCTTACCTAAGAATGTAGAAGCAATTTAACTTAATAAAATATTTTTTTCCAATTTTGCGGTACTAATGAGACATCTATTAAATTTTTTTATAACCTTTATTTTAAAAAATACAATCGATAGAATTTTACATCATCTACATTTCTGCATTTTTATTTTATTTGTATCTTTATTTTTAGAAAAGTTGTAAACGAATGAAATATTTATCCAATTTGAACCTGGCCTATATTAGACATCTGTTGATTTTTTTTAAAAGTTATCGTCTTATGTAAATTTTTGTCCTTATGTTTTTTAACCATAACTTATAAACGCATAATCCAATTTTAGTCGTCGATATCTCAATCGATAAGGAAATAGTGTTTCTATCGAACTTACAAAAAATATTTTTTTTACAATGGCAGACTTTAGAATTACGTCCGCTTTCATCCGCGTTTTGCTGTTTTGTCTGTGGCTTCGCGGGGAATATTTAAATTACATTTCCAAATATACAGTCTGTATAATTTAACGTTTTCTATATTTCTGCATTTTTATTTATTTTTTATCATTATTTCAAGGAAAGTTTTAAAATACTTATGAAGATGGAATTTTATTTTATAACTTTTCTCAAAATGGTGATAAAAAATAAATAAAAATGCTCAAAGATATATTACGTTAAATTCTACAGATTGTGGTTTTAATAATAAGAATTAAAAATTTTCCCGCGAAGCCACAGTTAAAACCACAAAACTCGGATGAAAGCGAACGTAATACTGAAGATTGTAATTGTACCAAAATTATTTTCAATATGATCGATAGAAACACTATTTCCCTATCGATCGAGATATCGATGACTAAAATCGGATGACGCGTTTAGAAGTTACAGCCAATAAACTAAACATCAAACATTTACCGATATCTCGAGGTTCAAAAAATTGACAATAGATGTCTACCTGGCTCCGGAAAATGGAAATAAATATTTTCTTAAATAACTTTTCTAAAAAAATAGAAAGAAAAAAACCAAAAATGCCGAAAGATACATCACGTTAACTTGTACAGATTTTATTAAATATAATTTTTTTTACATCCTCATTGCGAAGCTACGCCCAAAAACCGCAAAATTTTGAGCGATTTTTTAAAATATTTTATTTTATAACTTTTCTCAAAATAGTGATAAAAAATAAATAAAAATGCCGAAAGATAGATAACGTTAAATTCTACAGATTGTGATTTTAAGAATAAGAATTAAAAATTTTCCCGCGAAGCCACAGTTAAAACCACAAAACTCGGATGAAAGCGGACGTAATGCTGAGGTCTGTTATTGTACCAAAATTATTTTCAATATGATCGATAGAGACACTATTTCCCTATCGATCGAGATATCGATGTATAAAATAGGATGACGCGTTTAGAAGTTACAGCCAATAAACTAAACATCAAAAATTTACCGATATCTCGAGGTTCAAAAAATTGTCAATAGATGTCTACCTGGCCCCGGAAAATGGAAATAATTATTTTCTTTAATAACTTTTCTAAAAAAATAGATACAAAAAAACTAAAAACGCAGAAAGATACATCACGTTAACTTGTAAAGATATTATTAAATATAATTTTTTTTACATCCTCATTGCGAAGCTACGCCCAAAACAGGGAAATTTTGAGCGATTTTTTAAAATATTTTATTTTATAACTTTTCTCAAAATAGTGATAAAAAATAAATAAAAATGCCGAAAGATATATAACGTTAAATTCTACAGATTGTGATTTTAAAAATAAGAATTAAAAATTTTCCCGCGAAGCCACAGTTAAAACCACAAAACTCGGATGAAAGCGGACGTAATGCTGAGGTCTGTTATTGTACCAAAATTATTTTCAATATGATCGATAGAGACACTATTTCCCTATCGATCGAGATATCGATGTATAAAATAGGATGACGCGTTTAGAAGTTACAGCCAATAAACTAAACATCAAAAATTTACCGATATCTCGACCTTCAAAAATTTTTCAATAGATGTCTACCTGGCCCCAGAAAAAATGGAAATAATTATTTCTTTAATAACTTTTCTAAAAAAAATAGATAAGAAAAAACTAAAAATGCAGAAATATATATCATGTTAACTTGTACAGATTTTATTTAATAAAAATTTTTGTAACATCCTTATTGCAAAGCCACGGCTAAAATCGCAAAACTGGGAACATAATTTTGAAGCCTGCCATGTTAAAAATACCATGCCATATTGCCGAATAAAATGGCGTTTCGGAGTTACAGCCAAAAAACTAAACATCAAAAATGTATCGAAAACTCGAGCTTTTAAAAAAACTCATCAGATGTCTAAGTTGATCTATAAAAATTGAAATCGTTTCTAACTTTTCTAAAAATAAAGTAAGAAAAAAACTAAAAATGTAGAATGGTAGGTAATTTTAAATTCTACAGATCGTGAATGTCAGAAAAAAATTAAAGTCTCGCCGCGAAACTACGGTCGAAACCGTGAAACTCGGGTGAAAGAAAATATTTTCTTATATATTATACTTTTATGATAATTAAATTATTAAAAAAAAATAATATAAGGATGGCCGATCTTACAAAATCTTGAAAAAAAAATGTTTTTGATTTTATTTCTGTTTTGTTGAATTTTATTTTATTTTTTAATTTTGGTTTTTTAAATTAGGTTTTTCTATTTCGGTTTTTGATTTTGGTTTTTTGCGTGAGTGCCACTGCGCGGCCGTGGCGACCGCTGCGCGGCCATGACGACCGCTGCGCGGCCCATGCGACCGCTGCGCAGCCGTAGCGACCGCTGCGCTGCCGAGGCGATAGATGCGCGGCCGTGACGACCGCTATACGGTCAAAACGTGCCTCCGAAGCTTGGAATGTTTTCATAGATTTGTCAGTTTTAAAATCATTGTGTGCGTAAAAGAAAATTATTTATTATAGGTCAGGTTAGGTAAGGTCGTAAATGGAAAAATATGAATGAATATGTAAAAGATTATGTATCCAAAGTAGAATTAAAAATAAATGCTTTTTTTTTAAAATAAATATAAAATTAACATATCAATAAAATCTTTTTCGACTTTTTATAAAAAAAATATTTTAGTTTATTTTTAAACAATGGCTTATCCAAAAACGTAATAAATAAATTTAAAAAAACACTACATTAAACAAAATAAAAAAACAGTTTTCAAAATTCAAATCTGTCAGAAAATAACGAAGAAAAAAATTCATTTAATACTATAAAAGAGAGATCCCTAAGATGAAAATAGCTGAAAAATATGCAATTTTTAAATTGTCGAAATCCGGCTTACGTCAAAATAAAAATAAAATCTCATTAAAAAACTTTCAAACACACGTATCGAAAAAAAATAAATTATTTTAATTTTTTTATATATAAAGATAGAAAAAAATTAAAAATATAGTAATCATTGCATACAAAAAAATAAAGATGGCCAGACTCTGCACAAAACGTCATACTTCAATTTTGAATCCGATCACAATACAATAAATAATATGAGGTAAAAACGAAATGAACCAAGCAACAAAATAAGAATAAGAAGAAAATAAATTTTACAAAAATGTCACGCGGCAACGACTTATCTTTCGTATTTTTTAAAATTGTCATTATCTTTCATATTTGTAGAGAAAATCGTAAATATGTCCGAAAAAAGTAAAAAAAAACGCCAAATACGGCTTTGTAAAAAAAAAACTACATGTAGAAACCCTAGAAATCCATTTCCGCCTACCTTCCTTTCCCTCTGGAAATAATTTTACATACTTCCTTTATGCATTAATGTACTCCTATATCTCATTTATTCAAACAGTTTCATTCTTCAATCTTTTCATTACTTTTGCTACATATATTATGTTTTCTCTATCTTTTATTACAATGAATTCTAAATTCCTCAAGCGAATTATTTTAATTGGCTTAGGGCCTGTTGTTTGATCAGAAGTAATAGTTATGAAAAAAGCATAGATTTTTACGAAAACGTGGTATTTTGATTTGAAGAGAATGCAAAAATCTATGCTTTTTTCTTAACTATTACTCTTACTTCTGATCAAACAACAGGCCCTTAATAATTTTATTTATCACATATGTGGCTTCTCATATATAAAAGCAAAGGTAGCAACGTCCAAAAAATTTAAAAAAATGTTTTGAAAGCATTCACCGATATCGACTCATTTAAAATGTACTATATTTTAGATTTTATGTATCTGTCCCTTCCGAAATCATGTTTTCTGTAAATTTATTTCATATAAAGAATTCAGTACATTATAAATTAATAATCCTCGATGATTACATTTAATTTTTTTTCGATATTGCTGCCTTCGCTTTTATACCCCACATATGTTATATCTATTTTAACGAATAAGCTGTTAAAATTCTAAATAATATAAAATAAAATATATCCAATTGAGATTTTTTAGAGAGATTTTTAGAGAGATTTTTAAAGAAACTTTAAAAAAAATAACAAAAACTTTTCAAAATGATTTAAATTAAAACAGAGATGACTTGGAAAAGATATGCCGATATATAAAGAAAAGTAAATATAAAAGAAATATAAATATAAATACTATAAAGAAGTTAACAAAATTTCAAAATTAAAAAGACCCAAGTTATAATTTAATAAATAACCATAAAAGGATAAAAACAAATTAATACATTAGATTTTGACAATTAAGATGTTTCCAACAAAAATCCATAAATCGCATTCTTATAGCTTTTGAGAATTGAAAAATTTAGCAAAAATTGTTTATGTACTGAAAAATATTATTTAAAAAAATGATATATTAAAAAACATTAGTTAAGTTTTCAAACTTAAAAAATATTATTCGTAGGGAATAACAGAAAACTAAAAATATATGTACAATTATTTTTTGAAAAAGTATAATCGTAATTCAAAAAAAAATTCAATAAAATTTACGTAAAAATATTAAAAAATTGAGCGAGGCATGCGCGCATGACGGGAGATCTCCCGGTACTGAAGAAAATTAAATAAATCGTATTAATAAATACATTTCAGTGGGAAACGATGCGTTTCGGGAAAACAAAAGAAAATCTAGAATTATCTATTAAATTTATCGTCTAGTTTAGCTTATAACTTTTAAAAGAATAAAGATAAAAAAAATCTAAAAACAGGGTCATCTGTGAAAAGCTAGGCCCTACAAAACGTATTTTTTAGATTTGTAATTGGCCTTACTGCTGCGAAGCTACGGCTGAAATGGTAAAATCCGGATGTAAGCTTCCGTCACGCAAAAACGTTTCATTTTGGGACAATATTTTTTGCTAGACTCTTTAGCTGCACTCTTCCTCTATCGATTGAGATATCGCAAGTGAATGTAGGCCTCCCCATCGCGGAGCAGCATACAAAAATATAAAAAACGCCAAAAAAAGGCACTAAAAAGATTGCAGCTGCTTGGACACGCGTTTGGAAGTAATTATTTTCAATAGAAAAGATGCGCACCGTCGAGCGCCACGCGGTGATTCCACTTGCGTGTCTGTGCGATTTTTTTTGACCGAGTTATTAAAGAAACGGAAATTTCGACTTTGGTTGCGTACCGAGAAAAGTGGAGGGGGTGAAAAAATTTAAAAATATGCGCAAAAGATGGCACCTCCAACTGTTGTTTGAACCTGGTACTCGATTTTTTAATTTCGTTAAAACTACGCCTACAGTCGCAGAAACGGCGCCCTCGCGAAAACGGACTGAAAACGGGGATTTATTTTTGTATTTCGGCGAGAAAGAAAGCTACGCAAAATTGATGTAGGTATGAAAAAAAGATGACCGGATTCGGCACAAAACGTAATACTTTTTTTTTTAATCCGATCATAAGACACCGAGATGTGCAGTAAAAACGAAATTTCACGCCATCGAGCATAGAAACTAAAAAAGAAAAAGAAGAAAATAAATTTCTAGAAAAAAACACGCAGTAAGGATTTGCCCTTTGTATTCTTTTTAAAAAAATTTATTATCTTGTATACTCGCGGAGAAAACGGTAAAAATGTGCGAAAAAAAAGCCGAAAAAACCCCAAAAAACGGCTTTGTCAAAAACGGCCGAAAATGTGTAAAAGTGTATAAAAAAGTGTATAAGGATAAGAAGGAAAAAATGATGAATTAGAAACCACGCGTTATCGGCGTGTCCATCATAATCAAGTTTAAAATTCCAAAATTTCGAAAAACCCGCAAAGATATGAGGCAAAAACGACTTTTCACTCTAACGGGTATAGAAACGACATTAGAAGAAGAAGAATTTTTTTATTATAAAATCTCACGTGTCAAAGAGTTTTCCTTTGTATTTTTAAAAAAAATTGTGAATATCGCGTAAACTCGCGGAGAAAACGGTAAATATGTGCGAAAAAATAGTCAAAAAACGCAAAAAAACGGCAAATGTCAATAATTCGATGTGACAAACATATATCGCGGAAACTACCTTACAACTTTAATATATATTATTAACAGTAAATAATCTCTGTAAACTGTGAAGATTTACATTTTATATTAATGAAAAATTAAAGTTAAAAGGAAAACATATTGGTCCTTTTGAATTTAATTTTTAATATGATGTACCTACAGTGTATTTCTTAGCTACTAGAAAAAACTTCAGGGAA